>CM075960.1:3224934-3487434 GCA_038048745.1 Coluber constrictor foxii
GAGTTTTGCCTCACTTTGCGACCCTTCTTGCCACAATTGTTAAGTGAATCACTGCAGTTGTTAAAGTTAGTAACACAATTGTTTGATGAATCTGGCTTCCCTCATCAGAAGGTCACAAAAGGTGATCTCGTGACCCCGGGACACTACAATCGTCAGAAATACATGCCAGCTGCCAGACATCTGAATTTTGATCAGGTGACCTGGGATACTGCAACAGTTATATGAAAAGCGATCATGTCACTTTTTTTCAATGCTGTTGCAAATTCACGAATGGTTGTAAGTCAAAGACTAGCTGTATAATAAATTCACATTTTATCAAGGTCACAGAAATAATGTTCATCACTAAAACTCTGCTTTATTTTTTTTTTCCTGTGGAAAAAGGAATGGATGTTTAAGATTAAGTGTATTAATTTTGTGATGAAGGAACATGCCTCTTAAGGTTCCAGCTGATGAACCCAAGCAAAGCAGGCATGACAGAGACGATCCAATCTCCTTACGCAAAGCTTTATTGATTACATCATTTCGGCACATATGAAAGCAAAACCAGATCTAGCTATTCCCCACGCAAACCCATATAATGAAACTATAGATTCTCCCTCCCCCTTTTAGGCCAGGTCACATTGTCCAATTGTGCTTCTTAATATTGTTGTGAGAAAATCTTTCTGACTCTGGCGAACACCTGTTGAAGTGTCCTTGGTTCCCATGGCTGTTGTCTTGTTGCCGGGAGTGTACATTCCATTCTTCCTCTCCTTTCCGCCTCAGGGTGTTGGCAACCTGAGAATTGAAAATGGCTGAAACAGCAAAAGCAAATTTCAAAGCTTGATAATGTCCTTCCGTCATGGTACTGTAATCAAAACACATGGGATTGATCCTGTCCTTATCCTGATAAGGTTGATCAGGCAGTCAGAAGATCCTGGAGGGTCTTCCGAATGAGCTTTATGGCTGCAGAGAGTTGGGAGGCCCAGCCTTCTAGTTTTATGGAGATGGAAAACCAGTTTTATGTCATGTCCCAAAAGTGCTTTTCGAAAGGGAACTGGACTTTCTTTTTTGTTTCTTTTTTAAAAGCATGTCACTTCTCATCCAAGAAGCTTCTTTAATTCTGGCTGAATGATGTGGGGTGTGGAAGGATTTATATTCCTTGCACTCATCTGCTTACTAGCATTCTGAAGGTTGGTCTTTGGCTCTCTGAGATTCGTTGAGACCATTTGGGGGTTTATCCGGGGGGGGGGGCTTCAAACATTTTAGCATGAGGTTCTCTGCCTGGTTGCTGGGTGGGGGTGGCCATTTTGGGCATGGCCTCCTGCACCACAGCAGGGGGGTGGGGTTTTGCCCTCCCCAGGTTCCAGAGGCTTTTTTCAAGCCTCTGGGAGGGCAAAAATGGCCTACCCAGGCTCCGGAGGCTCTCTGGAGGCCAGAAACTGGCCCATTTCCGGCCTTCCCGAACTTCTGGTAGGCCTGTTTTTCACCCTCCCTGAGACTCCACATGTACCCTGCACTTACCTGCATCCAAAACAGGCCGCGTGGGGACTCCTGGGAGGGGCTGGGCAGGGCCAGCCAGGAGTGGGATATGGGGGTTCCCCAAAATGCACAGAATCTTAGCTAGAGGTTCTCCCGAACCCTTACAAACCCCCAGCATCCCAACCCTGGGTTTATCTGTTCTGTACCCTTCAGGTCACCTGAATCAGAGTGCAAATGGGTAAGGAAGCTTTCTTGGGACTGCTGAGAGGACTGTTGTAGACAGGAGATAGGTAGTGTTATATTCTCCCCGCCCCCTCTGTTGAGAGGGGCTGTTCAATTTTAATATAGATGGCCTCTTCGACCCCTTTTTCAATGCAGCGGTCCTCTCTATCCAGAATGTGACTTCTGCTGTCCTCACAAGAGAGAGCTAATAACCCACTTTCAGAGAAGTAATGATCCGATCTTCAGAGTGCTAACAACCAGATTGACCGCTGAGGAATAGAAACCCTTCCATTCCCCACCAGAACCGGAGAAGCTTCTTAAATGAGAAGCGAAACATCCTCAAAGAATAAGAAACCAAGAAAGTCTGGTTGCCTTTTGGAAAAAGCATCTTTGGGACAAACATGACTAGAATGATTGAGACTCTCCATAGACAACGTCATGTCATGTTTTGAACCCGTTTCTTCCTGACAGGGTAGTTCAGGATGGGAGATCAGCGGCAACGTTCGTTATCCACGTCCGGAGAATCACTATACCACGTTCTAGGACTGGACAAGAATGCCACCTCAGATGATATTAAGAAATCGTACAGGTCTGTATGTTATAATGTCATATAATGTCTGTATCCTATAAAGAAAATATACCGTATTTTCCGGCGTATAAGATGACTGAGCGTATAAGACGACCCTCCTCAGAGCCATTTAAGGCTCGTCAGAGCCTTATGGGCTGGTCTGCCTGGTTACAGGAGAATGAGACCTGGCGTATAAGACGACCCCCGACTTTTGAGAAGATTTTTGTGTGTTAGAAAGTAGTCTTATACGCAGGAAAATACAATATATAAAATGTTCTATAGGTGGCATTTGCCACAGCAAGACTAGCTAAGTTGCTTCCCAATCCCTCATCAACATGTTGGAAATGCAAACAACAAAGGAGAACGTACTACTAAATGTGGTGGAGGTGCCCCAAAGCAAAACAGTACTGGAGCAAGATTAAATTACAATTAGAAGAAATAACCAAACATCATATTGAGATGAAACCGGAAACATTTTTATTAGGAATACTCTTATGAAAAAAAAATACAATATTTAATAATCCATATCATCACAGCAGCAAGAATAATATACGCACAGAATTGGAAAAACAGTAACATATGACCAAAGATCATTTGATTAGAAAAGTCTTGGAATGTGCAGAAATGAACAAATTTACAAAGGAGATAAAAGAAAAAGAGGAAACAGGATATTAGATAGTGTGGGAGAAATGGTACGAATGGCTAGAGAAGAGAGATAAAAGGCAAGGAAAGATCAAATAAGGAAGATATAGGAGTAGAAATGTAACAACAAATAAAGAGGAAGCAGAAAAAATGTAGTTTGTAGAAATGAAATTGGGTACATAGTTATTTATATGTATATACCATATTTTTCAGAATATAAGACGCACCAGAGTATAAGAGTATATCTTTTTTGGTGAGGAAAAGAAGAAAAAGAAATGTGCCTCTGCCTCTGAGCAATTTTGCCTCGTTACAGCAAACAGCCTGCATTACTTTCATTTTCGTTTTCAGCATAGCTTGATTAGCACAAGGGGGAAAAAAAATCTGTTCCAGGAATTTACCACTTTGCAGCAAAAACAGCTGAGAGCAAATCAGCTGAGAGTCGGGAGGCGGATGGAATCAATTTATGCTAATTAGGCTGTGCTGAAGCTGAAAGGAGCTGTTTTTTCTTGCTGTTTGCTTGTAAGGAGGTAACTGCTGGGAGCAGAGCTTTGTCAAGCTTTCCCCCCCTAAATATCGTTTACTTCTTCCATAGGAAACTCGCATTAAAATATCACCCCGATAAGAACCCAGATAATCCAGAAGCCGCAGATAAATTTAAAGAGATTAACAACGCACACGCAATATTGACTGATGCTACAAAAAGAAATATTTATGATAAGTATGGCTCTTTGGGGCTGTACGTAGCAGAACAGTTTGGAGAAGAGAATGTGAATACCTATTTTGTGTTATCCAGCTGGTGGGCCAAGGTGAGTACCGAGTGGATTCTGTCCTGAAATTAATTAAACTAATTTTGTCTTAAAGCAAAATTTGCCTCATTCATTTTCAAGGATTGAAGTGCTTTTTTTCTAACATGGAAAGAAATGAATAAATACTTGGGCTTCCATCTAGCTACCACAGACCAGTTTCTTTGGCCTCTTTATCCTGTTCCCTCCCCCCCTCTATAAATTGAGTAGCTGCTGAGGCTTGTAAAAATGCTAACTGCAGCATGATTAAAGAAAATTTTAAATCACGTATGATTTGTGCGCCAGTTAATTTTCGGGGAGGGAGGGTGTCATAAAGATTTCCAAAGTAAGAAGCAACCTTGTCGTTTTTAAGGATTTTAGAAAGGTCATAGGGGATCGTATATTTCTAGACTCAGTCTAGGAAAGAAAAAGCGAATAATATAGAAGAGGACAGTGAATTGCCATTTATAATTTTACAAGGGTGTGCGTTAAAAACCTCCTTTTTTAAAGTCTGCCATTTTTAAGCCCTGTTTTCAAACATTCATCGTAATCACGATCAGCTTTTCTGAAATGGATTCATTTTAATCTTTTGTGGCGAGATACAAATTGGAGGCCAACAATGCATTTTTAATTTGAAGAATTTTTCATGAGCAGTAGAATACATTTTTTTATTGGCCAAGTGTGATTGGACACACAAGGAATTTGTCTTGGTGCAGAAGCTCTCAGTGTACACAAAAGAAAAGATACATTCGTCAAGAATCATAAGGTACAACACTTAATGATAGTCATAGGGTACAAATAAGCAATCAGGAAACAATATCAATATAAATCCTAAGGATATCAGCAACAAAGTTACAGTCATAAGTGGAAGGAGATGAGTGGTGGGAACAATGAGAAGATTAATAGTGATGCAGACTTAGTAAATGGTTTGACAGTGTTGAGGGAATTATTTGTTTAGCAGAGTGATGGCGTTTGGGAAAAAACTGTCCTTGTGTCTAGTTGTTCTGGTGTGCAGTGCTCTATAGCGTCATTTTGAGAGTAGGCATTAAAACAGTTTATGTCCAGGATGTGAGGGGTCTATAATGATGATCATGATAATGATCATCATGAGCAATATCTTTCTGATTATATTAACGTCCCTTGGGACGATGCCGAAGATACTTCAAATGGCCACAAACACTGGAAAACACTTGTTGTCTTGGGTGCTCTGCACCAGACTTAATGATGATGATGACGGTGAATATCTTTCCTATACAATTTCCTGAAAATTCTACATTGCTTTCGGAAGGCCTCCTTAAAGTTCGAAACACGTCTTAATTAAATCTAGTAAACAGAAAGGTTTGCTGGTGTTTTAGCTTAAGAATGTCATATGATGTCACCCATTTTAAGCCTACTGTAGGTTTGAAGGCACAGCTTTCCTGTTTTGGTGAGTCAACCACGTTGATGTATGACTTTTCAGCTTTTTTCTGGATTCTCGACCATGATAGAAGCATTTTGAACTCCATCCATCCAAGAGCTTTGGTCATGCTGAGCCATTGCTACTCTCCTCTACAAAAGCAAGAGTTTTGTGCTAATGGATGCCGTTCAGATGTATTAGATCAGATATATATTTTGGTAATATAATGACAGCCCGAATGCTGGAAAGGTTGGTCAGGAGGGCTAATGATAGAAATATTTCTAAAGGCATCCATGCCTTTGTTCATCCCCATCCATCGTGACACAGGGCAGTTCACAAAGCAAGATAAAACAAGGATAAAATATTACGATATTGTTAATGTATTAATGACATTAATATAATAAGAGGGCTCACCCACAACGATTCAAACCCAAAGGCATGTTGGAATTATGACGGTCTTGAAAAATTATGATATGGGTGACATGATGGTCCCAAATGGACATGGTTGGCAGGGGTATCCAACCTTAGCCACCCCTCAGAATGATAGACTTCAACTCCCAGAATTCCCCAGCCAGCATTTGACATCCTTGTCAAATCACTTACAATAAGGCCTCATCGAAGAAGCAAGAATCCCGCAGGCCTTGATAAGAATGAATGAAGATCACAGAATTCTAAAAACTCTGGTAGGAACCTCCCCCTCCCCCCGGGGAGTTTCCTCTTTCATGATCTCTTTCATAAGTGAGTTCATTAAGGTGATTTTTAATCTCTTTTTCCTAGAGGCCAAACCCCTGTTTATGAGCTAGGCCAGTATGTATGTCTAGTGTTCCTCTTGTTTCTTTCTCAGCTTGTTTACAAGTTCTCCCAGGCCAGGAGTCTGCAACCTTAAACACTCAAAGAGCCATTTGGACCCGTTTCCCACAGAAAAGAAAACACCGGGAACCACAAAATCCTTCCCATGCCTGGCTATTTCTTGAGCAGCCACAAAACTAGCCTATGTAGTTGAATTAAATGTTCTGTTTTCTTCTGAAACTTTTCTTTTATTGGATTTATCCATGGTTGGCCTACTGGAGGTTGAAAAGCTCAATAAATGGCATGCCGGCGGGTGTCACACATTGGCAGTTGCGACGCATATTTTGAGTGACAGGGAGCCACAGCAGAGGGGTGAAAGAGCCACATGCGGCTCCAGAGCTGCAGGTTGCTGACCCCGTCCTAGGCCTAGGGCTATCACTGAAAAGGCCTGTGGTGGCCCATACTCCAGGAAGAGTATCACTTGAGGTCAGGGAGACCCTTAGCAGGTCCTCCCTTGGTATTCAGTCTGGACAGGCAGATCCAATATTTTAGCAAGGTGATTTCCCATCTATCCCAGTGCTAAATTTTAAAGAGCCCTCTAGATCAGGGGTGTCCAACCTTGGCAACTTTAAGACTTGCGGACTTCAACTCCCAGAGTTCCTCAGCCAGCTTTGGGAGTTGAAGTCCACAAGTCTTAAAAGTTACCAAGGTTGGAGACCCCTGATCTAGAAAATAACCAGCATTGGACCTGGGTCAGCAACCTCAAGGTGGCTGTGATTCTACAGTGCCAGGTTTTCTCAACCTGCAACTTGGCCCACCATGGTTGTTTTTTTAAAATTTGATTTATATGCCACCCTTCTCCAGAGACTCAGGACGGCTTACAGTGCATTTTGCAGATATTTACCCCTTCTGAGTTGCCTTCCAAGGATGCCCTATGTAGAATTGGCTGATCAACTACTTAAATGCCTTTGGATCAATGCCAAACACACAGGACTGGTTGCTGAACAACTGTCATATATCAGTCAGTAGAGCCAAGGTGGAAGATCACAGCCAATGAGCCGTCATCAGTTCTTTAAGACACATATTCAGCAGTAGATCCACTGCTCAGAGTTTGACACTCAACTTTTCAAAACACCCAATTCTGGTCGCTCTTTTTCTCTGACTTGTCCTCCCCAGGCAAGCTTGCTTGCTCCATACGGATAATCTACATTTCTTTTCTCCCCTATCCAGGCGCTGTTTGTCTTCTGTGGGCTCATAACTGGGTGCTACTGTTGCTGCTGTCTCTGCTGTTGCTGTAACTGTTGCTGTGGAAAGTGTAAACCGAAACCCCCTGAAGGAGATGAACCGGAATTTTATGTCTCTCCAGAAGACTTGGAGGCCCAAGTACAATCAGACGAGAGGGGTAAGTCTTGGATGCTCTAGTTAAACCACCAGGAACACATTCAAACATCAGAAAAGGGGAAAGAGATGACACGATGTGGCTTAAGGTACAATATAGTTGAGAACCAGTTGGTGCAGTGCGGGTGTCGGCAACCTGCGGCTCTAGAGCCGCATGTGGCTCTTTGGGCCCTCTGCTGTGGCTCCCTGTTGGGTGATCCTATCACTGGCTGGCCCCGCCCCTCACCCTCCTCTCCCAGTCACTCCTCACCTGAAAAGATAAGTGTGATAGCAGCAGATGGAGACTCGCACCATATTCCAGAGCAGGAGCAAAACGGCCCTATACTTGCCTCTTCTTCCGGCCCTTGTTGGTGCTGTGCACACCTCAGTCGCTCGGGGAGATAGATAACTTTCTCTCCGCCCTGAGACACTGGCCCGGCCCAACTGCAGCTAATGCCACTGCTCTCACTGCCTCCATGGCCTGCTTGCTGCTCTGCTCAGCGCCTTGCGCGGCAGACTTAAATTTAGTGTGTTTCACAATGGGGGAGACAACATCCCCTCCTCCTCCTGGAGTCCATTACGATGCGGGGCATTGGCTGCAGACTGGCCAGGCCACTGTCTTGGGGTGGAGAGAAAGAGGGAGAGATGAGAGAGAGGGAGAGAGAAAAAGACAGTGAGAAAGGGAAATGAGAGGGAGACAGAGATGAGGTGGAGAGAGAGAGAGAAAGAGTGAGAAAGGGAAATGAGAGGGAGACAGATGAGTGAGAGAGAGGGAGAAAGGGAGAGATGAGTGAGAGAGAGAGAGAGAGAGAGAGAGAGAAAGACAGTGAGAAAGGGAAATGAGAGGGAGACAGAGATGAGTGAGAGAGAGAAAGAGAGAGGGAGAAAGGGAGAGATGAGAGAGAGATGAGAGAGAGACCGAGAAAGAAAAAAAGACAAAGAGGGAGAAGGCGATGAGACAGAGACAGAGACAGAGGGAGAAAGAGAGATGAGTGTGTCAGAGACAGAGAGAAAGAGAGAGAGAGATGAAATCTCTCCTCAAAAAGCCAACGCTGGATCCGACCTCCTTAAACAACTTCCATCCCTTCTCCAACCTTCGCTTTGTAGTGAAAGTTGTTGAGGCTGTGGTGGCCTACCAACTTCCACAATTCCTGGAGGAAACGGATTACCTAGACCCATACCATTCGGGTTCCAGGCGCGGCCACAGCACGGAAACAGCATTGGTCGCCCTGGTGAATGATCTCTGGCGGGCCCGGGATGGCGGTTGTTCCTCCATTCTGGTGCTATTTGACCTCTTAGTGGCTTTTGATACCATCGACCATGGTATCCTACTGCGACGGCTCCGGGAGTTGGGAGTGGGGGGCACTGTTTTACAGTGGTTTTCCTACCTCTCGGGCCGTACGCAGTTTGTTTGGGTGGGGGGGTCAGAGATCCTCTCCGAGACCCCTGACCTGTGGGGTGCCGTAGGGGTCGGTTCTCTCCCCCCTGCTCTTCAATATCTACATGAAGCCGCTGGGTGAGATCATTCGTAGTTTCGGGGTGAGATATGATACCCAACTGTACATCTCTACCCCGGATCAAACCAGCTTGTTACACCACCCATTGACTTGCAACCAGTTTTTTAACGACCATTCGAAGTTACAACAGCACTGGAAAAGTTTTTCACACTTAACGACTGTTGCAGCATCCCTGTGGTCACATGATCAGAATTCCAGCACTTGGCAATCGACACATATTTATGATATTTGTACCCTCCTGGGGTCATGTGATCCCCTTTTGTGACCTTCTGACAAACAAAAGTCAATGGGGAAACCAGATTCACTTAACGACAGCAGTGGTTCACTTAACAGCCATCAAAAAGGGTTGTAAAATGGGGCAGAACTCAATAACTATCTTGCTCAGCAGTTGAACTTCTGGGCTCAGTTGTGGTCATAAGTCAGGGACTTACCTGTACCATCTGAGTAGCCAGATTTAGGTCGGGAATTTCTGGTAAATACTCAGTTCCACCAACGATGACACTTTGCATATTCCACTAATGCTTAAATTAACTTTTAATAAAATATGTCAGTCAGGAAAGGTGCTCTTAACTCTGAAGCTAGCCTGACTGAGGCCATCTTAGAGGCCTCAGTGTTGCCACAGTGCTGCTGAGGGACAGGGAGGGAGGAATAGAGATAGTTGGAGTTTTGTAGCCAAAACAAAATAGTTTCCCCTGAGAACCAAGGACATTCCCACAGGTGGCTGAAGAGAGGAGGAGTGCAGTTTCTAAGCAACCGGACAGCATTTTGATTGGACCATTTGACTGGTTGTTTGAGAAAGAGGGGAAAACTTGTACTTTTAATTAGGTGAAAACCGTGGGAATCTTTAGAGTCGGTTTTCACCGGTCTGTGTCAATATGCTATATCCAATAAACCTGTTCTTTGAGGAACCTACTTGCCTCGGAGTTCTCTTTTGTTATGGGTGGATTACTTGGAACCCTGACAGGTGCTACCAGATCCTTCTTGATGTTCAACTTTCAAACTGTCTGTTTTTCAGAGAACACCGAAGCCCCCATCATGATCCAGCCAGCCTCCGCCACAGAGACGACTCAGCTCACGGCAGATTCTCACCCCAGCTACCACACCGATGGATTTAACTAAGATAAGGAAGCACTTCTTTAACCCGAACGGATTAAGAATGAATAATTAAATGGCCAATCCAGCACTAGAATCATGGACATTAGGAATAGATTATGGGGAAGGGAAGGAAAGGCGTTCGCCGACGGTCAATTGGGCAGCTTCGTACCCTGCTGACAAATATTTTGTAATCCCCTCGTCATCTTTTTTGTCACCTTCAGTGTCGTATCTCAATGAGACATGGAAGTCCTGTAGCATGCCGAATCCGAACCTGTTTAGCTTTAGTCTTCTTCTTCTTCTTCTTTTTCACCCCCCGCCTTCTTTCGCTGTTTTCCCCGTTCCGTTTTTTAAAAGGAAGAATAGCATGTGTCAAGTTTACATTATAAACGTTTTTTGTGTTTGTAAGTGTACTAAGGAGTTTTATCATGACGAGTGTGACGGTTACATTCTGCATTCTAAGCAGTCAAACCAGGAGGCATTTTTTTTTTCAAAGAGAACTTGAATATTGATCACATGGAGCCACAAAACTTCCATACAGTTGAGCTACCCGATCCCTTCCTGCTCCACTGGAGAGCAGCAAAGATTTCCAATCGCCCACCTGCCTGATTTTTTTTTGCCTCAATAACTGTATTTTGACAACTGCTGACGTCGCAAGGGAAGGGATTGGGGAGTAGGGGATTTAAGGGGGAAGAAATCCTGTTTTCTGGAAATGTTTCCGTTTCTTCCTTCAAAGCCCTTTGAGGCTTCACAGGCATTTGGTCCAACCTTCTTTACTGTGTAATAAGTTGTAATTCTGGAGGGCAATCACCTCTGCAAAGCTTTCTTTGTAGTTTTCTTGTGTGGGAGAGGGCCAAAGTAGTGGTTTTTTTTTTTTTAAACTACAAAACCAGAAATTACTTGAATCATCTCTTTAAATTAAAATGCACATTGTTTTTTGTTTAAATTTTAAAACAATAAGCATTCCCCCCAAACTATTTATAGTTAAACCGCTGGAGCTTTTTTGGGTACAAATGCATGTTTTCACTGCCCAATTGGAATGAAGTGTTAGTGATATCTGAGAGCAACTTTTAGATTTTTAAATATATATATATATATATCGATCTGACAATTGTTCTCAAATTACCAGTACTCTTTTTAAAAATAATAATAATACTTATCAAGTCCACTTTATAGACGATGTGTTCTAGGGATATATATGATATTTAGGTTTATTTTTAATTTATATTTTAAAATAATCGCGGCCACCCGGCTCATGATTCCTTAAATCAGTACCATTATCCGGCAGGTGTTGGTGCAGCCCTATTATTCACCAGCCAGCGGTGTTCACTTCATGTTCTGGGAGCCTATGGCAGTGATGTCACACATACCTTGATGACATCAGTCCATTGATATAATTTGAGCCCATTGCCCACCACTTGGGTGATACCATCTTGATTTCTACACCCTGCCACTGATACGTGATATTGTGGCCATCAGAAGTATCATGAGACCGATGTAAGGGACATAATTCACATCCTTTGCACCTCGACAGACTTAATGCATGCAATGTCACTCAGCTCCCCGCCCCCCCCCCTTCCCTTTCTCAATGTTCATGGCTGGGAATTTTGGGATTGTGGAGTCCCAGCACAACTGGAGGATCACCAGGTTGAGGAATAGCAATCTAAGCAGGTCACAATTCTGACAGCGATGGCTATTGTAGAATTGTCTGCCGTTTCCAACCTGCAGGGCAAGAATCAGATTGAAACTGACTAGAACTGAGCAGGTGGGAGAATGAGTGGGACCCGAGATGGCCGGATCAACCTCGAATCCATACCTGAATTTATCTGGTTGGTTGGTGGGCTAGTTTCGTTCTCTGCCTCAGTCCTTCCTTTGTAAAACAGGAGCCGTCTGTCCCAAATGTCCAAACTCCATTGTGCGGTACTTTACATATTTGAAGCAGCGTGTGGTAGAGTTGTGTGAGTTGTGTGTCTAAATGGCAATTTTTTAAAAAAGAAAACCCATTTGCTCCTCTTATGTTTCTGTGTAGAGCATATCCACTTTTATGACCAGTGGACTTCAACTCCCAGAATTCCCCAGCCAGCCATGCTTCTGCTTCGATTGCTTCCCCACCCTCTTTTTTTTTTTGTCTCACAATCTCATTCCCACTTTGCATTCGGGGGGGGGGGGGGGAGTGCTCATGAAATCCCGTGGCTGCTACGCGTTTGAATGCTCCCCGGTGTGTATATTTGTGAATGTGTTGAATCGTCGCAAAGTGAAAACGTTCACTCTAGGAAGCGCTTCGGGGGGACCTTCTTGCAGGTTCTCTATTTTAAGGTGGTCACTTTTTTTTTTTTTAAACGGGCAACAGTTTTATCTCACATAATACTTGAAATAGTCGATCAATCTGTTTGGTTGTTGTTCCACTCTGTGTGTAACTCAGGGGCGTCCAACTTTAAGACCTGTGGACCAACTCCCAGAATTCCCCAGCCAGCATGGCTGGCTGGGGAATTCTGGGAGTTGAAGTCCACAGGTCTTAAAGTCACCAAGGTCCCTGGTGTAGATGAATTTTCCCTTCCCTTGCTTTTTACAACTTCTTTTTAAATGCTTCTCTGTGGTTCCCTCTCCCCCTTCTGGACCTAGATATGATGTTGATTGTTTTTAAAATAATATGAAGGATGATGTGCAAACTCAACCCATTTCTTAAAATTGCCCAATTGGATACTGCCCTGCTAGCTCAGTTATACTCTTGAGTTCCCTTGCAAAAATTGGAGATATCCCCTGCCGGTTTGCCAAAACGTGTGTGTCGTAGAGAGCAAATGCGCAATAACTCTATTTAATAATGCAGTTGATGAATTTATTCGTATATGTTGCTTTCCGCGGCCTCCTCCGGTTTATCTCATATCATCCCAAATAAAATAGTCAAATGTATAAACCGTGACTGAAGTGTTGATAATCTGGTGTTAATCTCACTGTGTTCCTGTGGCAAAGGTTTATTCTTGATTTTTCTAAGGCAAAAATCGCTTGACATGAGGCTGACAGAACAAAATTTGGACCTTAGATTGTAACATTTAGCCAAAAAAAAAAAACCAACCCCAAACCCCACTCATTCTCAGGCAGGAAATTTGATTATGATTTCAGTTTTGTCAGTTTTGTTCGTTAGCATAGTTTTGCCCTCCTGGTTTGAAATTCCAAATCATTGGGAACAAGCTGCTGTTATCCGTTAATTGGCTTATAACATTGATATTGTTTTCATATATAATCCAGGCACATACTCCTTTCCTAGGTCTTTGTAGAATTTTAAGGGCATCCGGTAGGAGAAGGTGTCAAAAAAGTCAAAATCGTGTCCTTGGTCTTGGAATCAAACCCTTGTCACTTTGGTACACAAGTTGTGCATTTGACACCGACCAGGATCGTGACCATTTTGCCTTTTCCTATGGATATCCTTGATGTTATTATTTAAGATGGATCAGAAAGAGTTTCAACAGGTGATGGGTTTTCCCACCAGTGTTTTTCAAACCTGGCCACTATAAGAAGGGCAGATTTCAACTCCTAGAATTCCCTGGCCAGCATTCTGGCCAAGGAATTCTGGAAGTTGAAATCCAGACCTCTTAAAACAGCCAAATTTGGAAAACAACCCCCCCCACTCCCAATGTTTTAGATGTTACATAGCCATTCTAGTAATTACATTGCAAGTCTTATTCTGTTCTTTGTGTTCTCTTTCTGCTAAAGCTTTTCTGCATGTTTTTGTAAACTTTTTTAATTCATCTCTAACTCATTGTTTCCCAACCTTATCTATTTTAAGATGTGTGGACTTCAATTCCCAGAATATCCCAGTCAGCAGTGGGGTATTCTGGGAGTTAAAGTCCACACATCTTAAAATGGATAAGGTTGGGAAACACTGTTTTAATTCTATTCAGGAGGTACACAGATCTTAATTAATCTGGATCTTGATCTCCACTGTAAAATGAAAGCCAGATTTAGACGTCCAATCAGTGCTGTCTTCCATCCAAGAGTCTTGATATTTTAGATTAATTTACTTTAATTTAAAGTCAGTCGAAGCCAAAGATTCCCTTTCCTGGTGTAGACAGGTTTCTAAAATCTTGTTAGTACATAGATTTTTTTTCTCTTTAAATCAAGCCCAAATGTTAAAATCCCAAGAGATGGTTATCTGTGCCATAAGCAGTAGAGATTTTAAAATTAGTTGACCTATCTTTTGCAGAGGTTCTGTGTTCAGTTCAGCATGGTGTCTGGTTCCCCTGATTTTTCAGTAATGGATAAGATGCAAATTCAAGTTGAGTTTTTCCCCCCAGTAGCTTGATTTTGTTTTTAATTTACCAACTCTTGTGGGTTGCCACAATACCTTCAGCAGCTGTTTCTTCTGATTTTTCTAACTTTGTCAAAATCTTGGCAATAGATATTAATGCATTGGTGGTAGGTATAAATAAGACCCAAAATGTATTACACCCAGAATTAATTTTCCCCAGAGTTATGGCCAAATGGATGACTGTATTTCAGTCATCCATTTGGTGAAGCCTAGTGCCCGGGGTCTTCCCCCATCGAAAGCCAAAATAAGCTCCTGAGATCCAAGACAGGGGCCTAAATCCATATACGCTTTTTTTAAAAAGTCCACTGATCTTGATCTATGAGACTTAGTGCCAATGAATTTGAAGCCAGAACTTTGCCAGTACATAACATTTGCATTTTCTTTTTCTCTGATTCAACTAAATATGATAGATTTCCCACATTGTTTTCTGATTTGGCAGTCTTGCCGACACATATATTGCTGCTAAATTTTCTGGCCCTCTGCACTTAGCAAATTGCTCATGTATCCTAAACCTGAAAATTAATCCAGATCATATTCAGATCTTCCTTTGAGTAACCAAATTTCTCTTGATTCCTCCCCCCTCCTCCTCCCACTCTCCTCCCTTTTTATCTCCCTTCTCCTCCCTTCATTTCATTCATTTTCTCCTTTCTCTGTCTCCATCCTCCTTCCCCTCCTCCTCCTCCTCCTCCTCCTCTTCCTCCTCTTTCTTTCTCTCTTTCTCCCTTCTTTGTCTTCTCCTTCTCCCCTTCTTCTACCTTCCCTTCCTTCTTTTTTTCCCTTTTCTTTCTTTCACTGTCTCCATCTCCTTTTCCTCCTTCCCGTTCCCCTTCCCTTCCACCACC
Organism: Coluber constrictor foxii; assembly: GCA_038048745.1. Taxonomy (NCBI): domain Eukaryota; kingdom Metazoa; phylum Chordata; class Lepidosauria; order Squamata; family Colubridae; genus Coluber; species Coluber constrictor. Next base: position 3,239,926 of record CM075960.1, read on the forward strand.
ACCCCCTACATAAATTAGGAGCCCTTGCTTAAACGAATAAGAAGAATACCGGGCTTTTACTAAGTCACGTACATAGGAACTCTTGAGTTTTATATTTGTAGATACTGTTACTGTATGTAAATATCCTCAAAGCAGTCGTGTGTATACCCTGCCCTATCTTATACTTGCAGGAGCTATAATTTGTGGTGGCTTTAGTTTAGCATCCTTTGCTTTGAAGTCTTTGGATAATAAGAACCCTGACTCTGTACTCGGAAAGACACCCTGTGGAATCACCTAGCGTGCTAGTTCAGCATTCCCCCAGTCCAACGCTCCCTTTGACAGAACCCAAGTCAAATCTGGAGCCTAATCCTGGCTCAGGTCCCGCCAATCATCTGCAAATACCCTTTTTCTACAGCTCATGCTCCAAGCAGGAACAAGAGGTTGTGATCTCAAGCATCCCTGAATTAGGATTCTTTTATGGCTAAATAAAAGACAGGGCTTTCCAGAAGAATTCAATGATGAAAGAAAGGCCCTCAGGGATGACCCAAGAAACAGTGAATTAGATGTACCGAGTATTGTTATTGTGGTCCTTGTCTTTAAAGGTTTTCATTCCTCCCACCATCCTCAGCCACCACCCAAATGAAACCAGGAGAACTTCCTCCAGCCACCTGCGAAGGTCTCCTGTTCAAGTTCTCTGAAGGCCATAAAGCTACCAGATAGAGCAGACAAGAGTTGGTGGAAAGATTCTATGGTTTTGTTCACCCCACGAGCCCACCTTCATCTTGGCTGGATCCATAGACCGTCTGTGTGGGAGAACGCTGAAATAGGCATGTAAAAGTTTGATTCGGGGAAAAACCCTCAAGTGGAAAGTAGAGATCTTCAAAGAACCTTGTATCCCTTTCCTTTCCTTGTCCGACCCCACATTTTCTTCTCTGTCCCCAAAAAGCCACCATCAACCCCTTTATACCCTAAAAGGACATATATTTTTTTAATATTTTACTATAGGCGATCAGCACAATCATTTTAACTGCACGGTGCAGGTCCCTTCATTGGAGATCTTTTGAACCATTTTTTAAAAAAGATTATGTCTCTCTCTGGAAAGCTAAACCTGAAGCTCTTATCAAGCAACCAGCCCTTCAGATGTTCCGTTTTTCTTGTTGGGTGTGGATGTCTCTGTGTGAATGTATGCCAGCTTCATCTCTTTGAGCAGTTGTTCCAGTCATCATCCCTTCCTCATATGCCTGCTCTTCTTAAGGTTTGTTGTTCTTTTGGGGGGTGGGGGTGAATTTATTTCCCTACCGGTAGTAGTTTAGTTCTCAGTCAATTTTAGGGGGTCTCATGTATTTAAGGAAGAGGTTTGATGGACTAAGGTATGGATCTCCAACCTTGAAGACTTGTGGACTTCAACTCCCAGAATTCCTCAGCCAGCCATGCTGGCTAAGGAATTCTGGGAGTTGAAGTCCACAAGTCTTCAAGTGGCCAAGATTGGAGATTCCTGGATTAAGGGGTAGTTGGCCAGTATATCTGTTTTACCGTGTCAGTTGGGTTGAGTAACGTTTCAAAAACAAGGCTCTGAAACACCAACGGATGGTGGGTGCACATCATTCACTTAATGACGATTTTTAGATTTTACTGTGACCTCTTCTTGAAATCCATGTAACCTGTTGAGGTAACCAGTTTTTTTTTTTTTTTTGCACTTGTATTTGCGGGGTGGGAGAAGGGGGAGGGGGAAATCCCAACGTGTTGAAAAGTAAAAATAATAAAAAATAAATAAAAACAAAAAGTTAATTATTAAAAAGAAAAAAAAAGAAAAAACAATCAAAGTATAGATGCATTTGAAAAGCAATTATATAAATATATATATATACATAGAATATATATATATATATATTTTGTTATGTTTATTTAAAGGGTCGTCCTTTAAATTGTATGTAAGTAGCTGTGGCTTTACGCACTTTGTGGATTGTTAACACTCGCAGGTCCTGAGCTCCTGTACATACCTCCAGTTCCAGAAGGAATTCTATTATGTTTTAGCATGGTAATTTATGTATTGTATGTCTGAGTAGGAACTTAAAAGTGACAAATAAATAAATAAAGATTGCTAAATTACCAGAAACCAAGATTGTAAAATAAATGTTTTCATGGCAAAAAAAAAAACACCAATCCTTGGCTTGATTTGCATTTTTTCTTTCTTTCTTTCTTCTTTGCCGTTTTCTAGCCAAAATGGATTTTAATTGAAGAGGAAATTCATATAAGTGGTAGCTGGATTCATTGTATAGATGAATCTATACAACTTTGTTTAGTGACGATTCAAAGTGACAACAGCACTGGAAAAAAAGGTGACTTATGACCAGTTCTCACACTTACGACCATTGTGGTAATCTGATCAATATATATGACCATTGCAGTGTCCCTGGGGTCACGCAAATCCCCTTTTGCGACTTTTCACAAGCAAAGTTGATGAGGAAGCCAGATTCACTTAACCGTGTTACTGACTTAACAAGTGCTGTGATTCACTTAGCAACTGTAGCAAGAAAGGTCATAAAACGGGGCATAATTCACTCAACAACTGCCTTAGCAAAAGAAATGTTGGACTCAATTGTGGTTGTTAATCGAGGACTACCAGTACTGGCTGAAGAATTCTGGGAGTTGAAGTCCATTCATAACTTAAAAGTTGCCGAGGCTGAAAAACACAAAATGCCAGTCAAGCTTGAGTTAAAATTAAACAGAGCGGATTTAATTAAAGAGAAAAGAGGCAAACTATAGGAAAGAGAGAAAGATTCTGCTCCACATTGCTGAGCAACTAAGCTCCTTCCTTCCATCCTTGGGGATGAAAGTGGAATTAACTTAAATTTCTCTCCAAAAGAAAGTCAAAAAACAGCCACTCTAAATTCCTTGCTCCCCTGTCTCAATTGCAAATTTCAATCTTGGATTTGGAGCCGTGATGGCGCAACGGTTAGAATGCAGTATTCTAACTCTGCCCACTGCCAGGAGTTCGATCCTGACCGGCTCAAGGTTGACTCAGCCTCCACCTTTCTGAGGTTGGTAAAATGAGGACCCAAATTGTTGGGGGCAACAGGCTGACTCTGTAAACCACTTAAAGAAGGCTGTAAAAGCCCTATGAAGCGGTATATACCATATTTTTCAGACTATAAAACTCACCTTTTTCCCCCCTAAAAGGGAGTGAAAATTTAGGTGGGTCTTATACACCGAATGTAGCCCCGCCCACCCACTGGCCCCCACCCTTTGGCCTCTGCCTCCCAGCAGTTACCTCCTTCCAAGCAAACAGCAAGAAGAAACAGCTCCTTTCAGCTTCAGCACAGTCTAATTAGCACATGTTGATTGGATCGGCCTCCCGACTCTCGGCTGATTTGCTCTCAGCTATTTTGCAGGGCTCTGCTGCTTGCTGCAAAGAGGTAAATTGCTGGAGCAGATTTTTTTTTCCTTGTGCTAATCAAGCTAGGCTGAAAACGAAAATGAAAGTAAAGCAGGCTGTTTGCTGTTTGCTGCAAGGAGGCAAAATTGCGCAGAGGCAGAGGCAGATTTCTTTTTCTTCTTTTCCTCACCAAAAAAAGGTAGGTGCGTCTTATACTCCGAAAAATACGGTACGTCCAAATGCTATTGCGTAGATTAAGAAATCTAACTGGAATGGCATTGGGTGGGAGGTGACCCAGGTCTGCTGGAAAACAACTGGACTGTTGCAATGCACTCCTCAAAAACTTTCTGGAAGCTTCAGCTGGCACAAAATGCAACCACACAGGCAATCCTGGCACCCCAAAGGTGTAACACTTCTGCTGTGCAAGCTGCATTGGCTGCAGGTCTATTCCCAGCTTCCATTCAAGGTGTTGGTTGTGACTTTTAAAGCCCCTCATGGCTTAGGGCCAGGTGACCTACACAACCATCTTCACCCCCATCACCTCAGCCCGTCCACCCGGTCAGACAGGAAAGGATATTGCAGACCCCTTCAGTGCAAGATGGGAACTAATCGAGAGAAGCAACCTAGAACTAAGCAGAAATTTCCTAATAGTTAGATGGGGGCAAAATTCACCAAGGGTTCGCAGCGGTTTGGGAGAACCTCTAGCTAAGATTCTGTGCAGTTCGGAGAACCCCCAAATCCCACTCCTGGCTGGCCCCGCTCACCCCTCCCCTCCTAGGAGGCCCCACCCGGCCCGTTTTAGATCCAGATAAGAGGATCTAATTTCGCCCCCACCGAGCAGAGGCTCGGTGTGGGCAAAAAGCAGGCCTACCGGAAAGTTTGGGAAGGCTGGAATCAGGCCTATTTCTGGACTCCAGAGGGTCTCCGAAGCCTGGGGAGGCTGTTTTCACCTTTCCGGAGGCTCAAGAAAAGCCTCTGGAGCCCAGGGAGGCCAAAAAAGCACCGCCCCTCCCCCCTGTGGTGCAGGAGGCCGACTAGGCCACGCCCACCCAGCAAACGGGCAGAGAACCTGCTAAAATTTTTGAATTTCCACCCTTGAAATTCACTTAACAAATCTCTCGCTGAGCAATATAAACGTTGGGCTCAATTGTGGCGTAATTCAAGGACCGCCTGTAATCTGATTTAAAAAAGAGCCGGATTGCATCCATGTTCCAGAAAGAGTTTCTTAGAATACAGAATAACAGCTGGAAGGGACCTTGGAGATCTTCTAGTCCAAATTACTGGTGAAGCACCCCTATACTAGGGGTGTCAAAACACAAGGTCCACGGGCTGGATCTGGCCCTCGATACGGTCGGATCCAGCCCATGGGGCCATCCTGGAAAATGTAAGGGTCTGGTCAACGTCGCTTTGGCCCAGTCTACCCAATGCAAAGAGGAAACATGGGGCCAGCATGGCTTCGGCCCGGTTTATCCATTGTGAAGAGGAAACATGCCAGCAGTTTGGGCAATGGTGTCAAGCTGGCCGTGCCCACCCAGTTGACCACACACCCTGATGCGGCCCACAATGAAATTGACTTTGACACCCAGACAAAATGGCTGTCCTGTTATGGAATGAAGTGACCGGGCAACATCCCTAGGTCAGCCAGAGAGAGAGTTTATTTGCGCAAAGACTCAGAAGCTCGATTCCCATCTTAGCTTTTGAGTGGAGAGTCCATGATTACATGACAAATTTTATACTGTTTCAAACAAAGGATTCTGCTAACACAGCAACTTTCCATATATAGTTAGCATACATCCGTTACATTTAATTGACATTTCCTTATTACTAAAGTTTTACATTATCCTTGCCAAACAATCATTCTGTGATAGATGACTTCCCGCCAGGTGGCTATCCTTGGTCTTACTAGCCTTTTAACTATATTTCATTCCTATCTTCTGACAAGCCAGGGGGCCCCTTAGAGTATCAAAGGATTTTAAGCTGACTTTGTACATTTTCTAACCGGATGTGTTTCCTGCTTTTAGAATATAGTTGCTTTTAGAATATAGGGAATAGAAAGTTATCCAGTGGTCATCTAGCAGCTCCCACTTCAGTCCAGTCTCTTCTTAAAACACTCCAGTGTTGGGAGCAGCCACAATTTCTTAAGGCAAGGCCGTTCCACGGATTGTTCTCACTGTCAGGAACTTTCTCCGTAGTTCCAGGTTGCTTCTCTCCTCGATGAGTTTCCACCCGTTGCTTCTTGTCCTGCCTTCAGGGGCTTTGGAGAATAGCTTGACTCCCTCTTCTTTGGGGCAACCCCTGAGATATTGGAAGACTCCTATCATGTCACCCCTAGTCCTAGTCCTCTCTGGCTTTCCTTCCTGGCTTCCATTTTTGGAACACCAACTTTTGCCTCTGAGCTGAAATGGCCCTTTAAGACCGAGTCGAAACTTAAACCACCGGTGGGGCACTTAAGACACACGGCAGTTATATTTCTGGAGCCTTCAAGTAACATGTGGCAGACCCCTGGGGAACCCAAAGCCATCAGGTGCTTCTGGGCTTCTCCAGCTTTTTTCCCACCGCCGTGTCCTGCCAGGACACACAGAAGGAGCTGCGAACCTCCACGAACGGCTGCCTCGAACCCTGGTCATGTCGAAGCACATGGAATACACCTCCTACCCAAGAGACTGTCCCACCATGGACAACTTGGAGAGGCAACTCATCTGCCCCATTTGCTTGGAGATGTTCACCAAACCTGTGGTCATTCTTCCGTGTCAGCACAACCTCTGCCGGAAATGTGCCAATGACATTTTTCAGGTTAGTTGTGGGGTGGGGGAAACTTTTCAAAGCAGGTTAATGGAAATGTTTCTCAAGATGGATGCCGTTGACTCTCAGAATTGGAGAGCAGAGTTGGGTCAACGGCCTTTGAGGAGTTGGGAAGATGCCTTCAGAGGTTTCAAGGATCACAACGGATGGTAGTTGGGATTGTATTGTATGTGTTTGTGGGTGACGAGAATATTCTGTTCCTAAGAAGATAGGTACAGTTGTCCTTTAAAAAAAACCCACAATATTAAGTCTACTTTAGACTTTGAATTTTATGTATTTCTTCCTCAAAAAAGCAAGGAACAAAAATTCAGCAGATTAGGAAAGGAAAAAAAGGGTTCCGGGACCGTTCCGGGACCAACAATTGTGTTCCTACACTCAGAGAAACTTTAGATCAGTGTCTCCCAACCTTAGCCATTTTAAGATGTGTGGACTTCAACTCCCAGAATACCTCAGCCAGCAACTCCCGGAGGTATTCTGGGAGTTGAAGTCTATACATCTTAAAATGGCTAAAATTCGGAAGCGATACTTCCGAATGAGAAGGATGAGATACTTCCGAATGAGAAGGATGAGATACTTCCGAATGAGAAGGATGCCTTCTGAAATTAAATTACACTGATCTTATAATGCTGTTGGAAAGGGGCATGATTGTGTTTTTTGCATTAAGACGTGGCAGCCTGAAAGTGATGGACAGGTGAAGTTCATGCCCCCTTCAAAGGTCCAAGGTTAAGAAACAGCCAACCCCAAGGAGCAAAGTCAATTTATTTGTCATATTGGATGCTTTAAGAAAACCTATTATACATTTCTATATTTCTTGGAGCAGAGACATCCTCATTTTTGGTCCAAGATGGCAGCCATAATCATCCAAGATGGCAGCCATAATCTTCCTAGTCAAGCCCCGCCCCTTTAATGCTTACTGTAGATTTACTCTTTAAGGCACCAGACTAGAAAGCAAGAGTTCTAGACCCACTTTAAGCATGAAAGCCAGCAGGGTGACTTGGCTCTCTCTCTCTCCCCCTCCCTTCTTCCATCCCCCTCTCTCCCTCCCTCTCTGTCTCTGTGTCTCACCCTCCCTCTCCCTTTCTCCCCCTCTCCCTCCCTCTCTCCCTCCCTCTCTCCCTCCCCGCTCTCTCCCTCTCTCTCTCTCTGTCTCTCCCTCCCTCTCCCTCTCTCCCCCTCTCCCTCTGTCTCCCTCCCACTCTCTCCCTCTCTGTCTCTCTCTCTCTGTCTCCGTCCCTCCTTCCATCCTCTGCTCTCCCTCCCTCCCTCCCTCCTCCTTTCTCCCCCCTCTCCCTCCCTCTCTGTCTCTCTGTGTCTCACCCTCCCTCTCCCTTTCTCCCCCTCTCCCTCCCTCTCTGTCTCCCTCCTCCCTCTCCCTCTCTCCCCCTCTCCCTCTGTCTCCCTCCCACTCTCTCCCTCTCTGTCTCTCTCTTTGTCTCCCTCCCTCCCATTCTCTTCCTCTGTCCCTCCTTCCATCCTCCTCTCTCCCCCTCTCCCTCCCTCTCCGTCTCTCTCTCTCTGTCTCTCCCACCCTCCCTCTCCCTTTCTCCCCATCTCCCTCCCTCCCTCCCTGTCTCTCTCCCTCCCCCTCTCTCTCTGTCTCTCCCACCCTCCCTCTCCCACTCTCCCTCTCTCCCCCTCTCCCTCTGCCTCCCTCCCACTCTCTCCCTCTCTGTCTCTCTCTCTGTCTCCGTCCCTCCTTCCATCCTCTGCTCTCCCTCCCTCCCTCCCTTCCTTCTCCTTTCTCCCCCTCTCCCTCCCTCTCTGTCTCCCTCCTCCCTCTCCCTCTGTCTCCCTCCCACTCTCTCCCTCTCTGTCTCTCTCTTTCTCTCTCCCTCCCACTCTCTTCCTCCGTCCCTCCTTCCATCGTCCTCTCTCCCCCTCTCCCTCCCTCTCTGTCTCTCTCTCTCTGTGTCTCTCCCACCCTCCCTCTCCCTCTCTCCGTCTCCCCCTCTCCCTCTGTCTCCATCCCACTCTCTTCCTCCCTCCCACTCTCTCCCTCTGTCTCCCCCTTCCTCCCCCTCTCTTCCTCCCGCCCACTCTCTTCCTCCCTCCCTCTATCCCCATCTTTCCCTCTCCCTACCCCTCTGCCCCTCCCTCCCTCCCTCCCTCTCTCTCTCTCTCTCTCTCAGCCCAGCTCATTTCGAAGGATTTATTTATTCTTTTATGAGAATTTATATAGCTGCCCACTTAATCTTGGTAACTCTGAGCTGCTTACCTAACAACAACAACCACCAATCCAAGATGCAAACGGTTAAAATAATAACAACCCCTCCCCCCCCACACACACATACACACCTGTTTTGGATATGTTTGCCAAAGTTATAGATAAAAATACTAAAGCCAGGAAGATACAAATAAATAAACAAAAATCTGATCGGGACCTGTCGCACGTTTAGCCTTTTGTGTGTGGGCAATATAGGCCATCGAGATTTCTTCCCAGACTTTCAAGTCAGAATGACTGAAGGAGGATGAATGCTTTGGTTTTCTGGCCCTTTGATTCCCCTTGGGGATTACCGGACACCTGCCATTGAGCTATTATTGGATATCGTGGCTTGGCTCCGGTCAGTCTTGGGCATTTGGATTCCTTGCTGAAATAATATGCTCTTTTGCTGGAGCTGATCTACTTAGGCCCCCCTCCTAACCCCCTGAGGGCTGAGCATCGAACCCCTGACCTTTGTGAGGTCTGGGCTGCAAAAAAGAGGGACGTATCTCAAATTCTGGAACGGTTGGCGGTGCTCCCCAAGGTGCCCGATTTTGAAACGTGAGACGGGGGAAAAAAATACAAGGCAGGTTGGAGAAAGCATTCTAACATGGTAAGCCACTGAGTCGGAAGATCGTTTAAAAGCAATTTATTAGGGTACCATGATAAAGTGGGGTCTCTCTATGGAAAAGGAGAGAGAGCTCTGAGCCCCCCCTCTTTCACCCCCCCCACTCCTTTTTATAGTTAAGGCAAGAGGAAAGTTGATTGGACAGGAAAAAAGTAACTTGGAAGTTTTTAAGAAGAGATTGGACAACCGTCGGTCTGAAATGGTACAGGGCAGTGATGGTTAAACTTTTTGCCGTCACGTGCCAAAAGCGGGGGGAGTGGGGGTGGTCGCATATGCACGTGCCCATACCCATAATTCAATGGCCCCTGCACCCTGCCCCCTGGCGCATGCATGCACGACCCCCCCTCCATGCCCAGGTTTGGGCCTAGCAGGCCACCCTGAAGCCTTCAGAACCCGGAAAGGGCCTGTTTCCTCATTTCCGGTGGGCCCAGTAGGCCCATTTTTTGCCCTCCCCATTTTTTGCCCTCCCCAGGGCTCCAAATGCTTTCCTGGAGCCTGGGGAGGGCAAAAATGGCCTCCCCGCCCCCACAGGCAATCCAGAGGCCAGAAATGGCCCATTTCCTGACTTCCAGTAGGCCAGTAGGCTCATTTTTCACCCTCCCCAGGCTCCAGAAGCTTTCCTGGAGCCTGGGGAGGGCAAAAACTGCCTCCCCACCCGCACAGGCCCTCCAAAGGCCAGAAATGGCCTATTTCCTAACTTCCCGGGGGGCCTAGTAGGCCCATTTTGTGCCCTCCCCAGGCTCCAAATGCTTTCCCTGGAGCCTGGGGAGGGCAAAAACAGCCTCCCTGCCCCACAGGCCCTCCAGAGGCCAGAAATGGCCCATTTCCTGACTTCTAGTGGGCCCAGTAGGCCCGTTTTTTGCCCTCCCCAGGCTCCAGAAGCTTTCCTGGAGCCTGGGGAGGGCAAAAAACAGCCTCCCTGCCCCCACAGGCCCTCCAAAGGCCAGAAATGGCCCATTTCCTAACTTCCAGTGGGCCTAGTAGGCCCGTTTTTTTTGCCCTCCCCAGGCTCCACTCATCCGGAGGCCATCCAGATGCCAAAAACACCCTCCCAGAGCCTCCATGCGAGCCCTGGACTTACCTGGCATCCAAAATGGGCCATGTGGAGACTCCTTGGTGGGGCCAGCTGAAAATCAGCTGGCCGGCACACGCATGCGCTAGGGCAAACGGTCAGGTGCCATAGGTTCTCCATCACGGGTATAGGGTTTCCTGTTTGAGCAGGGGGTTGGACTAGAAGACCTCCAAGGCCCCTTCCAACTCCGTTATTCTATATTCGTGATGGTGAATCTAGGGCACATGTGCCAGAGGTGGCACACAGAGTCCTCTCTGTGGGCATGTGCACCATTGCCCCAGCTCAGCCACTGGTCATTGGGTTTCCGATGCATGCATGCGCACCAGCCAGCTGATTGTTGGATTTCCGGTGCTCTGGCGTAAATGTGCACGCACACCTTCCATTTTGGCCACTTTGTGCCTAAAAGGTTGGCCATCCCTGTTCTATATTCTATACCTCCCCTTCGCAAAGGAAATCAGTTACACGCAGTCAAACATGTTACGTATTTGCATCCCATCGTATCACACATGTTTATTCAAATGGGGTCTGACGTCAGAAGGGGCATAATTCTAAGGAAAATTATTGTTTGGACTTCACAAAAGAGATAACCCTAATTTGTACTAACAAACTTTTTCTTATCTGGAGTTAGTCTCCAGCTTGTTTATCAGTTTAGGAGTGTTATAAGCTAATAAACCTGAACATCGTTTTAAAAGAGAGAAAATAAATCAAATTAAAATGCAAAGTAACTATGATAGTTAATGATTTTTTTTAAAAAAAAACATGGCATTTGCCCCTCACATGCGAGTTACGGAGAGCCAAAGCTTGCTAGTTTTCTGCTGTCAGGGCAACCAGGGGAGGCAGGGCTCTCTGTCCCCCCACTCCTCTCCATTTCTGGGGGGGGGGCTGTTTTTGCAAACATGCGCAACTCACCTACCCAAATAGCCCACTGAGGAGGGGGGGGGGGTTTCTCACAAAACGACACTCGAGAAGCAAACGAAAGAGGTTGGATTTACTTGGGATAAGATGTCTCGGGGGTCATAAGTGACCTCAGCTTTCTCCCCTTCTGAAGACCTAAATTTCAAGTGGAGAATGATTTGGGGATTAGTCCAAAGAAGGTCCTTAAAACACAAACTCAAGAGAGGACCTGGTTCCTTCCTCCGTCCCTCCCTCCCTCCTATCTCCTTCTCCTCCTTCCCTTCCCTTTCCTCCTTCTCCCTCTCCTCCTTCTCCTTCACTTTCCTTTTCTCTCCTTCTTCGTCCCTTTCCTCCCTCTCCTCTCCCTCCTCTTTCTTTGTCTCTCCCTCTCCCTCTCCTCCCCTCTCTCTCCACCTTCTCCTTCCTCCCTCTCCTTCTCCTCCTTCCCTCTCCCTCCTTCTCCCTCTCTTTCTCTCTCCCTTCTTCTTCCCCTTCTTCCCTCTCCTTCTCCTCCTTCTTCTTCCCTTTCCTCCCTCTCCTCTCCCTCCTCTTTCTTTGTCTCTCCCTCTCCTTCTCCCCTCCTTCTCCTCCTTTCCCTTCCTCCCTCTCCCTCCCCTTCTCCTCCTTCTTCTCCTCCTTCCCTCTCCCTCCTTCTCCTTCACTTTCCCTCTCTCTCCTTCTTCCCTTTTCTCCCTCTCCTCTCCCTCCTCCTTGGTCTCTCCCTCTCCTTCTCCCCTCCCTCTCCTCCTTCCCCCTTCCTCCCTCTCCCTCCCCTTCTCCTCCTTCTTCTCCTCCTTCCCTCTCCCTCCTTCTCCTTCACTTCCCTCTCTCTCCTTCTTCCCTTTTCTCCCTCTCCTCTCCCTCCTTCTTTGTCTCTCCCTCTCTTTCTCCTCCCCTCTCTCTCCTCCTTTTCCTTCCTCCCTCTTCTTCTCCTTCTCCTTCCTCCCTCCCTCTCTTCCTTCCTTTCTTCTTCCCCTCCCTCCCTCTCCCTCTCCCTCTCCTCTCCTTCCCCCCCTCCCAATAAGCAGCTTTAACCAACTGAATATTTTGATTCTTTCAACTGCACTTGAATGCTTCATGGAGAACTCCACAACAAAGCTGCATCCAACTGGTCCTCTCTCTTAAACCAACCTATCAGTGTATTGATCATCCTGGTCTCTTGTGCCCCGCAGTCTCGAGGGACAACCCTGGGCTCTGCAGGGAGATTCCGCTGCCCTTCGTGCCGCCACGAAGTTGTCCTGGACAGACATGGCATTTATGGCTTGCAACGGAATCTGCTGGTGGAGAACATCATTGACATCTACAAACAAGCGTCTGCAAAGGGACCAGACAGGTGGGGTGCCTTTCTCAGCTATTCCTGGCGCCTTTCATGTCACATACCCAAATGTGGGCAGAATTCATTGATTGATTGATTAAATTAAATAAGCCACCACGAGATCATTCCAGCTGGCTAGATGGAGGAAGTTAGCACCCACCCCTCTCCTAGGAAAATGAGATATTTTAGGAAATATTAAAAGGGCAGAATATTTCCCCTAAAAGGGAGGTAGAAACTCAGCCCTTCCCCCACCTTTGTCAATGGGCCATTAAGGCCTGGGCCAGTCTATTCTTCATAACGAAGATCTACCTCCTTCAGGCAGAGCATTAATAGGAATTGCCCAAAGTCCGTTCATTATATCATCACCCAGCAAGAGTCAACCAAGCCTGGGATACAGACAACCTACAAAGTTACCCTTGCATGGCTCCATGGGAGTCTGACAACCAATCAGAATACAAATTCAAAAGCCCAGAGAGGGTATAAAATTCAAGCACTCTCAGCATCTCTTCGCCCAAGATCTTCAAGGCATGTGATCCTGTCCACCATTAAAATCATCTTTTCAAGCAGCCACCATGTTTTCCAGTGTCTTTCTCCCCACTTGGAACTGAACCCAGATGGACATTTCTTCCAGCATAGATCTGGGGAGAAAGGTGGGCAGAGGATTTGACCCAAAACAGAATTAAAGGGGATTTGGGAACCTTGGGGAGATCTATCCTTCCTCCCATCATATATTTTTCCCCCTGATATTTTTCTTTCTTCTCTAACAGACCTCTGTTGAAAACTGAGCACCCAACTTGTGAAGAGCACGAGGAAGAAAGGATCAACATTTATTGTGTGACGTGCGCTGTTCCCACGTGCTCCCTGTGCAAGGTTTTCGGGGAACACAAGGAATGCGAAGTAGCTCCACTCTCAGACATCTGCACAAAGCGGAAGGTGTGGCTACAGATGATAAGATAAGGAGGGGAAATGAGATGAGCTGGAGGAGGAAGAGGGAAAGAAGAGGACAGGAGGAGGAGGTGGAGGAAGAAGAGGGAAAGGAGAGGAGAGGAAATGGGAGGAGGAGGAGGAGGAGGAAGAGGGAAAGGAGAGGAAATGAGAAGAGGAGGAGGAAGAGGGGGAAGAGGAGGAAAAGGGAAAGGAGAGGAGGAGGTGGAGGAGGAAGAGGGAAGGGAGAGGAGAGGAAAGGAGAGGAGGAGGAGGAAGAGATGGAGATGGAGGAGGGAGAGGGAGAGGGAGAGGAGAGGAGGAGGAGGTGGAGGAGGCAGAGGGAAAAGAAGAGAGGAGGAGGAGGTGGAGGAGGAAGAGGGAAAGGAGAGGAGGAGGTGGAGGAGGAAGAGGGAAAGGAGAGGAGAGGAAAGGAGAGGAGGAGGAAGAAGAGGAGATGGAGGAGGAAGAGGGAAAAGAGGAGAGGAGGAGGTGGAGGAGGAAGTGGGAAAGGAGAGGAGACGAGGAGGAAGAGGAGGAGATGGAGGAGGAAGAGGGAGAAGAGAGGAGGAGGAGATGGAGGAGGAAGAGGGAAAAGAAGAGAGGAGGAGGAGGTGGAGGAGGAAGAGGGAAAGGAGAGGAGGAGGTGGAGGAGGAAGAGGAGGAGATGGAGGAGGAAGAGGGAGAAGAGAGGAGGAGGAGATGGAGGAGGAAGAGGGAAAAGAAGAGGAGGAGGAGGTGGAGGAGGAAGAGGGAAAGGAGAGGAGGTGGAGGAGGAAGAGGGAAAGGAGAGGAGAGGAAAGGAGAGGAGGAGGAAGAAGAGGAGGAGATGGAGGAGGAAGAGGGAAAAGAAGAGAGGAGGAGGTGGAGGAGGAAGAGGGAAAGGAGAGGAGGAGGTGGAGGAGGAAGAGGAAAAGGAGAGGAGGAGGTGGAGGAAGAAGAGGGAAAGGAGAGGAGAGGAAAGGAGAGGAGGAGGAAGAAGAGGAGGAGGAGATGGAGGAGGAAGAGGGAGAGGAGAGGAGGAGGAGATGGAGGAGGAAAAGGGAAAAGAGAGGAGGAGGAGATGGAGGAGGAAGAGAGAAAAGAGGAGAGGAGGAGGAGATGGAGGAGGAAGAGGGAAAAGAAGAGAGGAGGAGGAGGTGGAGGAAGACGAGGGAAAGGAGAGGAGGAGGAAATGGAGGAGGAAGAGAGAAAAGAGGAGAGGAGGAGGAGATGGAGGAGGAAGAGGGAAAAGAAGAGAGGAGGAGGAGGTGGAGGAAGAAGAAGGAAAGGAGAGGAGGAGGAAGAAGAGGAGGAGATGGAGGAGGAAGAGGGAAAAGAGGAGAGGAGGAGATGGAGAAGGAAGAAGGAAAGGAGAGGAAGAGGAGGAGGTGGGGGAGGAGGAAGAGGGAAAGGAGAGGAGAGGAAAGGAGAGGCGGCGGAGGAGGAGTTGTTTATAAAAAGACAATAAAGGTAGGATATGAATAAAATAAATAAACATACTTCACCACAAGGCCATCAGCTTCCAATCTCTCCTATCTAGGCGGAGCTGACCGATGGAATCGGGGCCCTCGTGGCAGCCAATGACAGGATCCAAACCTACATGGCAGAACTCCAAGGCAGGTGCAAGAATATTGAGGTGGGCCCTGATTCGTCTTCCCATTTTTTCCTGAAAATCAGGAACGTCTTCCAGGCTTCTTCACACGCCAAAATATTTTCACCGGCTGCATTCACCACAAGATGATTAAGTGGAACCCGATTTTATGAACATTTTTGCAGCGGTCATTAAGGGGGATGCAGCGGTCATAAATGTGAATCCATCGTTTGCTACGTGTGAGGTTTTGCTGAAAACTGAAAAAGAGGACGTTTTCAGCAAAAACCATCACAAAATGTGGTTATGTGACTCTTGAATGCTGCAAATGAGCCTGTTTGATCTAGTGGTTAAGGCACCAGGCTAGAAAGCAGGAGAAAGTGAGTTCTAGTCCCATCTTAGGCATGAAAGCTGGTTGGGTGACTTTGGGCGAATCACAAGGAGACAGTGAGTTCTAGTCCCGCCTTAGGCATGAATGCCAGCTGGGTGACTTTGGACCAATCATCAGGAGACGATGAGGTCTAGTCCCGCCTTAAGCATGAAAGCCAGCTGCGTGACTTTGCACCAATCACCAGGAGATGGTGAGTTCTACTCCCACCTCCGAGGGACTAAATGAAACCATCAGGCATGATTTACTTAATAAACATCTTGATTAGCAATAGAAATTTTGGTCCCAATTGTGGTCGTAACTTGAGAACTATCTATAGTGTACAGGTAGTCCTTGAATTACAACCATAATTGAATCTAGAATGTTTGTTGCTATGTGAAAGATTTGTGAAGTGATTCATATTACTACCTTTCTTTTTTTAAAAAAAATAAATAAATTTATTAATTTTTCAATAAACCCGAAACCAAAAATGTACATACAAAAATACAAGCAAACACACACACACAAAAGATACAAAAGATATATATTTAAAAAAGGAAAGAAAGAAAAAGAAAGGAAAAAGAAAGAAAAGAAAAGGAAAAAGAAAAAAAAGAAAAGAAAAGAAAAAAAGATGAAAAACAAAAGAGAAAGAAATAAAAAAACAATTTTTTTAATGCAGAGCTGTGTCCATTTACAAAACTTATCCCTATAAAATACTTATGAACTATATATTTTACTTCATCAAATTTTGTTATGTCTGAGCCTGTTTCATCTTTCTCTTTTTAATCCATTCGTACCATTTCTCCCATGATACATAGTACTCCGAGTCTCTCATTTCTTTCAGTTCCAATGTTAGTTTGTCCATTTCAGCACAGTCATTAATTTTTTTGATTATTTGATCTTTGGAGGATATTTTCACGTTTTTCCAAAATTGCGCAAAAGTCAATCTCGCCGCTATCGTTATATGTAAAATAAAATGTCATCGCTAGAGTTGTCTGAACGAAATTTAGATACCTCTACATTTTGATAATAAAGAAAAAAAACTTTTATTTGTTAGAACAACGTCTTCACGGACTCATATGCAGCCAAGAAATGACCTCTGCTCCATCATCCCTCCCTTTCCTGGCTTGCTTCCTTATCCTATTGGTCATTATCTAAATCACTCTACGGCACTCTCTCTCTTAATCATCTCACAGGAATTTAACCCCCTCTTTACTATGTCAGCACTGAGAAGCTGACATCCGGCCCCTCTCCCTTCATTCTTCAGCAAAACTTGCTAAAGATTGCTGCTTGGAAATTAATTTATTTCGAGGATGAAATCGAAAGCGCTGACATTGTCTTCTTTTCGTAAGTTTTTCCCATTATTCCCAGGAGGTATACTTCTGGTACAAATTCTAATTGAACAGCTGTTATTTCTTGCAACCAATTTTTTATTTTTTTCCCAGTATTTTTTTGATTCTGGACACAGCCACCATGAGTGATAGAAAGTAC
Organism: Coluber constrictor foxii; assembly: GCA_038048745.1. Classification (NCBI taxonomy): domain Eukaryota; kingdom Metazoa; phylum Chordata; class Lepidosauria; order Squamata; family Colubridae; genus Coluber; species Coluber constrictor. The sequence goes on from CM075960.1 coordinate 3,256,544, forward strand.
CCTATTTCTATCCACATTTACAACAATTTGGGGCCAAATTTCGATATATTTTTGCCAATCTTGAGGGAGCCAAATTCCAGCGGTAAAACTTTTTATATTGCTTTTCCTTATATTTTACCGATCTTGATAATTTATAATTTTTGTTCCATATTACGACCATTCTTGTCACAGTTGTTAAGGGAATCACTGCAGTCGTTCAGTTAGTAACACGGTTGTTAAGTGAATCAGGCTTCCCCCTTGACTTGGCCTGTCAGAAGGGTCGCAAAAGGGGATCACGTGATCCCGGGATACTGCGACCGTCATAAATGTGAGTCAGTTGCCAAGAGTCTGAATTTTGATCACATGACCATGGGGATGTTGCAATGGTCATAAGTGTGAAAAATGGACATAAGTCACTTTTTTCAGTGCCGTTATAAGTTTGGTCACTAAAGGACCTGTTGTAAGTCAAGGTTCACCTCTATTTCTTCACCTACAAGCTGGATATAAAAAAAAGGAGTGAGTAAGGATATATAAATATAGAGAAGGTGTAAAAGACTTTTATCTAAATTTGTTTGATGGCATCATTCTAGATGTGATTCAGGATGAATCAAGTATTTATGAAGGTACCAAGGGGAAAACATTTCCCCAGTGCAATTTCAAACACTCTTGAGTTCCTTTCAAGTTTTTTTTCTTCCCATTTTCCTACTTCATTTGACTGTAAATAAGTCCCTTTTTAAAATATTAAGCAAATGAAGCCAAATAAATCTCCGGAAGAAGTGGGTGGAATTTAGATGCTTTTCAAATGCGGTGATACTAATGGCTTTTATATAGATATAGATAGAGATAGATAAATAAATAGAGAGAGAGATGGATGGATGGATGGATGGATAGATAGATAGATAGATAGATAGATAGATAGATAGATAGATAGATAGATAGATAGATAGAAAGATAGAAAGATAGATAGATAAATAATAGAGAGAGAGAGAGAGAGAGAGGAGAGATAGAGATGAGAGAGACAGAGAAGATAGATAGATAAATAGATATATTTATAGAGAGAGATTATATACATATATATATATGCATGGAAATAATTTGTCCTCCAGGACAAATCATGTCTTAAAATCTATCATGTATCATGTATCTGGTTAGAAAGCCATCCATGCTGATGGATTAATAAAGTAGATTGAGAAGTAGCAAGAAACTCCACGTGTTTTAAACCAGGGGTTAGATCACAAATGTATGTAGTGGGCACCTTCACAAAATGGCTGCCGGTGTTGCCCTTGTCTAGTTAATTAAAAGAAGGAACAGGGGTGACATGATAGCAGTCTTCCAATGTCTAAGGGGCTGCCCCAAAGAAGAGGGAGTCAAGCTATTCTCCAAAGCACCTGAAGGCAGGACAAGAAGCAATGGATGGAAACTAATCAAGGAGAGGAGCAACCTGGAATTTCCTGATAGTGAGAACAATTAATCAGTGGAACAACTTGCCACCAGAAGTTGTAGGTGCTCCATGTACGGAGGTTTTTAAGAAGAGACTGGATAGCTATTTGTCTGTAATGGTTTAAGATTTCCTGCTTCAGCAGGGGGTTGGACTAGAAGACCTCCAAGGTCCCTTCCAACTCTGTTATTCTGTTATTCTGAGGTAATCCATTCACAATCCTGGGTTCAAATAATACAATCAACTTGTTGTATCTTCCGCCACCCAACCAAAGTGTAACCAAACCCAACTTCGGCAACAAACCATGGTTTATTAGCCTGGCTAGACCCTCTAACCTGGATGTATATCACCTGATCCTTTCTTCTCGAGCAGGCAAACTGCAAAGCTCAGAAGCGGTCGCTGTGTGAGAAGTTTGACCGCATGGGGGCAATTTTGGAAGAACGGAGGAAGATCATGCTTCAGAGGATCACGTACGAACAGGAGAGCAAGGCCCAGCATCTGAACGGGCTGAGCAAAGTGTGCAGTGACCACATCGAAACTTCTTCCAAGCTGGTGGACACAGCCCTGCAATCCATGGAAGAACCTCAGATGTCCGTTTTTGTCCAGGTAAGAGCCCTTGAAATCAGCAATAGATACAGAGTGGGGAGGGGGGAGAGAGTGGGGGAGAAAGAGAGAGAGAGAGAGAGAGAGAGAGAGAGATGGATGGATGGATGGATGGATAGAGATAGATAAATAGATAGAGAGAGAGAGAGAAATGAGAGAGATAGATGAGAGAGAGAGAAATGATTGATAGATAGATAGATAGATAGATAGATAGATAGATAGATAGATAGATAGATAGAGATAGATAGATAGATAGATAGATAGATAGATAGATAGATAGATAGATAGATAGATAGATATAGAGATGGATAGATAGAGATAGATAAATAAATAGAGAGAGATGGATGGATGGATGGATAGATAGATAGATAAATAGATAGATAGAGATAGATAGATAGATAGATAGATAGATAGATAGATAGATAGATAGATAGATAGAGATGAGAGATAGAGATGAGAGATAGATAAATAGATATATTTATAGAGAGAGATGATAGATATAGATAGATAGATAAATATAGAGATGATAGAGAGAGTGAGAGAGTGAGCTGTGAGAGATAGTGTTCTGCCCCAGCTACGGACCCCAAAGAACACAGCACACACAAAGTTTGTACAAAACTTAAATTTATTAAAATAACTCAGTTTTTTCCAAACAAAGGCTGTTAATAAACTTCCTTAACAGCCTACAAGAAAACAAAGATAAAGCAATCACAATCTTACGAAGGTTGGCAGAAAGCCCAGAAGCAATTTGCAGAGAATCGAGACCCAGAGGAGAATGAACTAAAGTTGTTCCCTACAATTTGCTTCAGTCGGTGTTCCTCCTTAAATAGGCTAAGGGAGTGGCCAATTAGCCCCAAGCCTTACTCTTGAGGAGATCTCCTCCTGAGGAGCTACTCCTGCCCTTTAACACCTCTGTGATCTTGTACATCGAGAAGAGGCTCCTCCTCTTCTTCCTCTTCACCTATAGGAGCTTCTGGAGGTTCTGAAGGCCCTGGCTGAATCCCCGCCTCTGGCACCACATCTTCTCCAGCCTCCTCACTGTCTGACTTGAGTGCCAGCTGCACAGGCTGCTGGCACAACACCACACCAGCCTCCTCGCTGTCGGAATCAGCTACAATCCACACAGGCTGCTGATGGGCCACAACAGATAGAGAGATGAGAGATAGATAAATAGATAGAGAATGATAGATAGAAATAGGTAGATGAGAGAGAAAGAGAGAGAGATGGATAGATAGAGAGATGGATAAAGATAGATAAACAAAGAGATGAGAGAGAGAGAAATGATATAGATAAATAGATAGATAAAGAGAGAGATGATAGAGATAGATAGATAAAGAGAGAGATGAGAGATAAATATAGAGAGAGATGAGAGAGAGAGATGAGAGAGATAAATAGAGAGAGATGATATAGATAGATGAGAGAGAGAGATGATAGATAGATAGATAGATAGATAGATAGATAGATAGATAGATAGATAGATAGATAGATAGATAGATAGATAGATAGATAGATAGATGAGAGAGAGAGAGAGATCAATGGAGGAGATTAGATAGAGATTGATAAATAGATAGATGATAGATAGATCGATTGATAGATATAGATAGCGATAGAGAGACAGAGAGAGATGATAGATATAGATATAGATATATGTAGTCTTCGATTTACGGCCACAATAGAGACCAACATTTATGTTGCTAAGTGAAAGATTTGTTGAGTGAGTTTGCCCCATTTTACGACTTTCCTGGCCACCGTTGTTAAGTGAATCACTGCAGTTGTTAAATTAGTTAAACTGTTGTTAAGTGAATCCGACTTCCCCGTGGACTTGGCTGGGGAAGAAGGTCACAAAATCCTGGGACGCGGCAACTGTCATCAATATGAGACAGTTGCCAAGCATCCGAATTTTTACTATGTGACCACGGGAATGCTGCCACGGTCGTAAGTGTGAAAAACGGTCATAAGTCTTTTCAGTGCAGTTATAACTTTGAACGGTCACTAAAATGAATGGTTCTAAGTCAAGGATTACCTGTGTCCTTTCTCACGTTGTTTTTCTTAATGATTTTTTTTGGGGAGGAATTGATCTTTTTCTCTCTTTTTCCCCAATATATCAGAATGCCAAAGTTCTCATCCAAAAGTGAGTATGATTTATTCTCTTATTTATTTATTTTATTTATTTATAATTGGATTTATATGCCGCCCTTCTCCATGAGGACTCAGGGTGGCTCACAACAATAATAACATCAGTCCAGATTAAAATTCAGACACTAAAAACTAAAATTCCCATTAAAACCACATTCAGTCCAGGCCAGCCTGGCGAAACAACCATGTTTTAAGGTCACGGCGGAAAGAGCGAAGGTCGGGGGTCACCCTGAGCTCCAAGGGGAACTGATTCCAGAGGGTAGGTGCGCCTACAGAGAAGGCTCCTCTCTAGGGGCCGTCAGCCGACATTGCCTGGCCGACGGGATCTCAAGTAGGCCCTCTCTATTTGAGTGCACCAGGTGATGGGGGAGCTGTTGCTGGCCGCAGGTGTTCCGCCAAATACCCTGGACCTAAGCCATGTAGGGCTTTATAGGTAATCACCAACACCTTGAACCTCACCCGGAGGGCAGCCGGTAGCCAATGCAGGTCACGCAGGAGGGGTGTGACATGGGAGCATTGGGACACTCCCATCACTACCCGCGCAGCTGCATTCTGCACCAGCTGAAGCCTCCGAGTGGTTTTCAAAGGTAGCCCCTTATAATATCCATGGGAATAGAAAGAACCCCCCCCCCCAAAGTTTTCCACTTGTAATTTTGTTCCTCCTCCTACCAGGATTGTGGAGATGAGCGACAGCTGCCAACCAGAAGTCCTGGAACCAGGATACGACAACATGGAACACTACACGGTGGATTTCAACGCGGAGGAACGAATCCTCTATCAACTGGATTTCATTAAAGGTCATAGAATCACGGAATCATGGAAGAGACCCTGGAGATTTTGACCCTTGCTCAAGGCAGGAGTCCTTATACCATTTCTGACAGAAGGCAGTCCAGTCTCTTCCTGAAAACTTCCAGTGATGAAGCTCCCACAACTTCTGAAGACAACTTCTGTTCCATCGATTGATTGTTCTCACTGTCAGGAAATTTCTCCTTATTTCCAGGTTGACTCTCTCCTTGGTCAGTTTCCATCCATTATTCCTTGTGTTAGTTTAGATTAGTTTAGTTTATTAGATTTATATACCACCCTTCTCCTGACGGACCCAGGGCGGTGAACAGCCAAACATTAAAACATTAAAATACAAGCAATATAAAAGTTAAAAATAATCTAAAAACGTAATTAAATCAAATTTTGGCTTCCCCAAATTTAAAATCCCTCCTAAAATTCACCCATTAAAATCTACGTTAAGCCAGCCCGGCTTCCTGGAATAGAAAAGTCTTTAATGCCTTGCGGAAAGTGCGGAGGTCTGGGATTAATTGAATCCCCGGGGGTAACTCGTTCCAGAGGGCGGGAGCCCCCACAGAGAAGGCTCTCCCCCTGGGGGTCGCCAGTCGACATTGCCTGATCGACGGCACCCTGAGGAGGCCCTCTCTATGAGAGCGTATTGGCCGGTGGGAGGTTATCGGTGGCAGAAGGTGGTCTCGTAAGTATCCGGGCCCTAAGCCATGGAGAGCTTTAAAGATGAGAACCAAGACCTTGAAGCGCACCCAGAAGACCACTGCGAGCCAGTGCAGCTCGCGCAGGAGAGGTGTCACATGGGAGCGCCAAGTCGCCCCCATAATCACCCGCGCGGCTGCATTCTGGATCAGTTGGAGCCTCCGGGTGGTCCTCAAGGGGAGCTCCATGTAGAGTGTGGCCTTCGGATGCTTTGGAAAATGATTCATGGTTAATCATTCTCAGTGATGAGAAAGCCTTTCAGGCATTAAAGATGAAAATTAAGAAGATGTAAACCATTTCAACATTTCACCCAAAGCACCTGAAATCAGGACAAGAAGTAATAGATGGAAAGCTTATCCGAGAGAGAAGCAGCCTAAAACTAAGGAGAAATTTCCTGTCAGTGAGAACCATTCATCAGTGGAACAGTTTCCCTCCAAAAGTTGTGGGTGCTCTAACCCTGGAGGTTTTCAAAAATAGAGTGGACAACCCAGAATGGTATAGGGCAGGGATGGAGAACTACATATAGGCCCGTTACGAGCTGAGGACTTCAACTCCCAGAATTCTTGAGCCAACATGGCCGGTTTAGGAATTCTGGGAAATTAAAATCCACAGTTTGTAAAGGAGCTATAGTTGTCCATCCCTGCTATAGGGTCTCTTAGCCAATCATGGTCTCAAGGTTAATACTATTAGAAGCCCAAGAGAATAAGGTTTTCCAGGCCCCAAAATATAGTAAGGTACGTATATGTTTTCGGAAGGGAAATCCACATGTGTTACTGAAAGGATATCTCAAAAACCCCAAACAGCCACGTGAATCTGAGATAGTGAATCTGGAATATGACAAGTAGCATGAAGTTCCATGCAGCAAAGGAGCCAAGATTTGAATGTCACCCAGTGGCATTTTCAACCTGAATTGCACCAATGTTGCACCCACATGGTGAGGTCAATGGAAAGAGTGAGCCTTGGGAGAAGTTCTTCGCAGAAGGATGGTTCCTTCAGCTTCCCAGGGCAACATGGTTTCATAACTGAAGCTTGCCACGTGTCAACAGAGGCCATTCTCGATCTCATGTCCCAGAGTGTTGATGATGTTGAGACAGCCATGGATAGCTGAGCCTCAAAGATGTCTTGAGAGCAGAATCTTAGGTTAGAGGATGTGATTATCACATGCTATCCTCAACCATGAAGTTGCTTTGATGTTCATTGTCTAGGAAGATGCTCAACCATCTAGGTTGTCCCAAAGGTTCTTTTTCCAAAAGACAACTGGACTTCACTGGTTCATTTTTTTTTCTTTGAAAACATTTTGCTTCTCAGAACTGAAGAAGCTTCTGTAACTTTGTTGCTTGTATCCTTACAATTTATATTGCCTGTTTCCTAATATGATTTGATTGCTTATTTGTATCCTATGACTATCATTAAGTGTTGTGCCTTATGATTCTTGATGAACGTATCTTTTCTTTTATGTACATTGAGAGCCTATGCACCAAGACAAACTCCTTGTGAGTCCAATCACACTTGGCCAATAAAGAATTCTATTCTATTCTATTCTATTCTATTCTATTCTATTCTATTCTATTCTATTCTATTCTATTCTATTCTATTCTATTCTATTCTATTTCTATCCTATCCATATCCTATCCGATTCGATTCGATTCTACTCTACTCTACTCTACTCTACTCTACTCTACTCTACTCTACTCTACTCTACTCTACCTACTCTACTCTACTCTTATTCTATTCTATTCTATTCTATTCTATTCTATTCTATTCTATTCTATTCTATTCTATTCTATTCTATTCTATTCTATTCTATTCTATTCTATTCTATTCTATTCTTTCTACTCTACTCTTTTCTATGCTATTCTATTCTATTCTATTCTATTCTACTCTACTCTACTCTTATTCTATTCTATTCTATTCTATTCTATTCTTTCTACTCTACTCTACTCTACTCTACTCTACTCTACTCTACTCTACTCTACTCTACTCTACTCTTAGTCTATTCTATTCTATTCTATTCTATTCTATTCTATTCTATTCTATTCTATTCTATTCTATTCTATTCTATTCTATTCTTTCTACTCTACTCTTTTCTATGCTATTCTATTCTATTCTATTCTTTCTACTCTACTCTACTCTACTCTACTCTACTCTACTCTACTCTATTCTATTCTTTCTACTCTACTCTACTCTACTCTACTCTACTCTACTCTACTCTACTCTACTCTACTCTTATTCTATTCTATTCTATTCTATTCTATTCTATTCTACTCTTATTCTATTCTATTCTATTCTATTCTATTCTATTCTATTCTATTCTATTCTATTCTATTCTATTCTATTCTATTCTATTCTACTCTACTCTACTCTACTCTACTCTTATTCTATTCTATTCTATTCTATTCTATTCTATTCTATTCTATTCTATTCTATTCTATTCTATTCTATTCTATTCTATTCTATTCTATTCTTTTCTATTCTATTCTATTCTATTCTATTCTATTCTATTCTATTCTAATGTTTTGAAGGAAAAAAGATATGAACCAATGAGGTCCAGTTTGGGGCTTTGACATTCCTTTGGGACTTTGACGTTCATCCCACTGGTTGTGTCTTTGTTCTAGTTGAAGACCCCGAATTGGTGGCTGAAGAAGAAGGGGAACCAGAAGACACTTTAGGAGAGGCTGAACCAGAAGGTGGTGAGAGAGAAGAGGACCTCAAAGACCCTTTTGCCATTGGAAAGGAAGACCCATGGCAAGGAATATCTCCTCTGGTCAACGGGACTTGGAATGGTGCTGCTGTTGGGGCAGGAGCTTCAACCCCAGAGCTCACTCAATCTCTCGCTGAAACCAGCCAAGAAAGTAACATATGGTCCACCCAGCAGGTAAGATCCAGATCCTGATCTCCTGATCCAGAAATCCCACCTGGAAATCTTGGACGCAATCTGTTCCAACTCCCCTCCATCCTCCTGGTTCTTCCTCTGTCGTCTCCTTTCTTTTTCTCCTTTTTCTCTTGGCTGAATTTAAGTTCTATGCAAAAGTTCTCAGTTCTCACTCTCCGGGTTGGTTCACTTGAGGAACATGCCTTATTCTCCTTTCTCTTGCTTTGCTCAGACACCAGCTTGAACATCATGTTGATATCTTCAATGCCCCCAAACTGGATTTATTTTTAAACAAAATAAATCCAGTTTGATTTATGCCAGATAATCTGGAATAGAACTGGGCCCAAAGCTACCACAACATTCTCAAATCCAAGATTTTGTTGACTATCCAGACTTACACTCCCTTTTTTTTCATCTTCTGGATATTCATATATTTTAGGGTCAGCTGGATGGAGGACTCCAGGTGAACGATTCTATTTCACCATCACCTCTGCCTGAGGGTGACCTAGCAGATAATGGACCTACTCAAAGCATGGAGCAATCTCCTGGAGAAGATTTCAGCACCACGGAGAGCTCAGCAGAGAACAGAGAGGGTGGTGGCCAGGAAAGGCACCCCGAACCTGAAGGAGAAAATGTCCTCCTACACGGAATGGCATCAACCACCAGTCAGGTATGGTACCACATTAGCCATTGAGGTTCTTCTGAGCATGAAGTCAAGTCACGACCCCCCCCAAAGATTTCTGGGCCCTGTGAAAAATTGTATGCATTTTGAAATTATTTCTTTACAGATAGTCCCAAAGGTGATTTTTCAAAAGGCAACTGGTTTTTCTTGGTGGCTTTTTTTTTTTAATCATGAAAACATTGCGCTTCTCATCCAAGAAGCTTCTTGGATGAGAAGTGAAATGTTTTCGAAGAAAAAAAATAAGTCATATTTTTCAGTGCCGTTGTAAGTTTGAATGGTCATTAAGCAAACGATTGTAAGCAGAGGGGGGATTCAAATAATTTAACAACCGGTTCTCTGCCCTAATGACCGGATGAGTGGGCGTGGCCATGGTGGGCGTGGCCAGGGGTGTGACAGGCAGCACTCGGCCTCCCGCACCCCCCCTGGGAGCAAAAATGGGGCATGTGGGGACTCCTGGACGGGGCGGTGAGAGGATATATGTATATATGTTTTAACACCGCGGAACCGAAAATCCGAAACTTCTGAAGTTTCTTCTGTAAGAAAAGCACCAAGCTCAACCCTGAGCTACTCTCTTCCATCGGGAACCTTAGCGTGTTAGGCAGTTGTCGTTACTAGACTTTTACTTGACCTGATAAACTGTGTGAGCTTAAGTGTCTAGATCTTCTTGTTTCCATCCTTGTGTATGGAAGCCATTTTTAATTCTCCCTGCCTTTCTGTTTTTTGTCCCCCCCAGGCTTCGGTCTCCAGTCCCGCAGCAGACCGATGGAGAAGTGAGGACTTCGCGGAACCTCTGCTTAGTAGCTGCTTCAACCCCACCCTTTGGCTCCATGATTAAGACAAGTTGGCGAGAGAGCAGGTCTACCTTACTTCTCTCGGTGCACGGTGATTCTTTTTCCTGCTCCGCAAAGCATCCCAAATTTCTAGCAGAGTTTGTAACCTCCTCATCCAGTCAGTTCTTCCCGCCGGAGGACAAGAACCTCCGTTACAGATAGTCCTTTACTTATGTCCACATTGAGCCCATAATTTCTAAGCAAGACGTCTGTTAAGTGAACCTTGCCCCATTTTACAACCGTTCCTTGCCACGGTTGTTAAGTGAATCGCTGCACCCTTCTTCTCTCTCTCTCCCTCCCCCCGTCTCTCTTAGACAGGCTTCAGTCTGGGTCCCTGCACTGAACAAGGGGTTGGATTTACTAGTCTAAATCCTTATCTCGTAACCTTGTCCGCTTTAAGATGCATGGACTTCAGCTCCCAGAATTCCCCAGCCAGCACGCTAAGGTTGAGAAACAGTGGCCTCCATAGAACCGCCTTCTGAAGCCTTTGCCAGCTGTTGGAGCACTCCCTGTCTATCACTGGAGGGAGAGAGGTAAATAAATGAATTCAAATGTATGGCCATGCTTTTGATGTCTGATTGCTCCACTCTGAGAACCTTATGAGTTTATTTGCATTCATAATACACAGATTTGGATCTATTTGCAAATCAAAGATCTTTAAGCTATAAACAGATCTTACCAAGCAGAGCCTGGTGGCACAGTGGACTAAGTGCTGCTAAAGTAGCACTTAGTTGCCAGCTGCCTGCAATTACTGCAAGTTCAAATCTCACCAGGCTCAAGGTTGACTCAGCCTTCCATCCTTCCGAGGTAGGTAAAATGAGGACCCGGATTGTGGGGGCAATAAGATGACATTGTATTAAAAAAAAGAACACCGCTTAGGTTGGGCCGAAAGCCCGACTAAGCAGGTATATACAAAAGTATGAAGGCTATTGCTTAATGCATTGTAAGCCGCCCTGAGTCTCCGGAGAAGGGTGGCATGTAAATCAAACTAATAAATAAATGAATGAATAAATAAATTTGCAATTGAAAAAATTAGAAGGCAGGGTTATTTTAAATAAAAAAATTAAATAATAAATAAATAAACAAACAAACAAATAAATAAATACTCAAGAAAAAGTGGACAGGTAGTCCTCGACTTACCACAGTTCATTGAATGACCATTCGAAATTACAACAGTACTGAAGCAAGGGCCTTATGACCGTTTTTCACCCTTATGACCATTGCAGCAGCCCCACCGATTTGTTTTCAGATGCTTGACAACTGACTCGTATTTATGACGGTCGCAGCGAAGTGCATAGGGAAGCCAGATTCACTTAACAACCGTGTTCCTCATTTAACAACGGCAGGGGATTCGCTTAACAAACGCGGCAGGGAAAGTCGTAAAATGGGGTGAAACGCGCTTCACAAATTTCTCACTCAGCAATGTAAATGTTGGGCTCAGTTGTGGTCATATGTTGAGGACTATGAATGATTGAGTCAGGAAGAAATTCCCTTTGTGATCCTTGCTTCTGCCAGGCCAGGCCTGTATCTTAACCCCAATTTTAGAAAAGAGACAATGATTAAAATAAAGTTTATTGAGTATACTTTACACGTCCATTTTTTTAAAGCAAGCAGTGGCTTTAATCCATTTGGGAGGAAATACATACGACGGAAGTGAACAATTCCTATGCAACTTAGCAAATCTGGATTGCGAACACCAAGCAACTGAGTCATCGCTGATACACTAAACACATAAGTGCAGGTGTGCGCACACCAACACATCTTGCGGTGATCTCATACTTGTGAGTTCAAAGCTGACGAGGGTTTACGAGTCGTATGTCAGACAGCGTTCAAGAATGACTGCACCCCACATGTTACGGCCTCAAGATTAACCATCCTGTTTTGTTATGTTCTAGAAATGGTTGCTGATTTTTAAAGCTTATTTGTTGTTGTTTTGGGGGCATTTTTTGCAAAAGAATAGGTAAAGGTTCCCCTCGCATATATGTGCTAGTCGTTCCCGACTCTAGGGGGCGGTGCTCATCTCCGTTTCAAAGCTGAAGAGCCAGCGCTGTCCGAAGACGTCTCCATGGTCATGTAGCCGGCATGACTCAATGCCAAAGGCGCACGGGACGCTGTTACCTTCCCACCAAAGGTGGTCCCTATTTTTCCACTTGCATTTTTTACCTGCTTTCAAACTGCTAGGTTGGCAGAAGCTGGGACAAGGAACGGGAGTTCACCCCGTTACGCGGCCCTTTGGATTTAAACTACCTTTCGATCGACAAGCTCAGCATCTTATCCACTGAGCCACCACATCCCGTTTTGCAAAAGAATATATATATATTAATATATGTACAATATATTTAATATATATACAATATAGCATCTGAGTTTTAGATAGATAGATAGATGATTGATAGGTAGGTAGGAAGATGACAGAGAGATAGAGAGAGATAGAGAGAGACAGTGATAGAGATAGAGATAAAGATAAAGAGAGAGAGAGAGATAGAGAGAAAGAGAGAGAGAGAAAGAGAGAGAGAGAGGGAGAGAGAAAGAGTGATATATATATATATATATATATATATAGAGAGAGAGAGAGAGAGAGAGAGAGAGAGAGACAGAGAGAGAGACAGAGAGAGAGACAGAGAGATAGAAAGAGATAAAGTTAGAGAGAGAGAGAGGGAGAGAAAGAAAGAGAGTGATATATATATATATATGTTTTCTGAGGTTTTCGCGGGTGTTTTTATGTAGGTCTTTGGTTATTCGGGTCTTCTACCACATAGAATTGGAAGTATCTTGGCGATGTTTCGACGAAGTCTCATTCGTCATCTTCAGGCTGGTGTTCTCGGCTTCGTGCTTCCAGGAATGGAAGCACGAAGCCGAGAACACCAGCCTAAAGATGACGAATGAGACTTTGTCGAAACGTCGCCAAGACACTTCCAATTCTACGCGGGAGAAGACCCGAATAACCAAAGACCTACATATATATATATATATATATATATATATATATATATATATATATATATATATATATATATATATATATATAGAGAGAGAGAGAGAGAGAGAGAGAGAGAGAGAGAGAGAGAGAGAGGGAGGGAGGGAGGGAGGGACAGAGAGAGAGAGAGAGAGAAATTTTAATTCTCTGGTTCATATTCAAATCCTTGGGAGAAACCAAAGGAAGGAAGCTGTGGATTTTCAGGGTTTCCAGAAGTATCTGGAATATATGACCATCACAAAAAAAATTAAGTTGTACACTGTGACCTTCTTGTGCAAACGGTGTGAGAGCATGACATCTGACACAATTACTGAAATTGTGTCTGGTCTAAGGATTGGGGAGGACACCACAGCGTCTTCTTATTTAGGCAGTCCTCGAATTTACGACCACAAAAGAGCCCAAAACTTCCGTTGCTAAGCAAGATGGTTGTTAAGTGAGTTTTTCCCCATTTTGCGACCTTTCTTGCCACATCTGTTAAGTGAATCACTGCAGCTGTTAACCACATGGTGGTTAAGTGAATTGGGCTTCCCCATGGACTTTGCTTGTTAGGAGGTTGCAAAAGGGGATCATGTGACCCGGGGACTCTGCGACGGCCATAAATATGAGTCATTTGCCAAGCATCTGAATTTTGATCACGTGACCATGGGGATGCTGCAACGGTCATGTGGAAAAGGGTCATAAGTCACATTTAAATAGGAGCCAGCCGTGTGCATCAGCTGCCAAAAAAGCCAACACAGTTCTAGGCAGCATCAACAGAGGGATAGAATCAAGATCACATGAAGTGTTAACACCACTTTATAAGGCCTTGGGAAGGCCACACGTGGAATATTTGCATTCAGTTTTGGTCACCATGATGTAAAAAAGATGTGGAGACTCTAGAAAGAGTGCAGAGAAGAGCAACAAGGATGATTAGGGAACTGGAGGCTAAAACATATGAAGAACGGTTGCAGGAACTGGGTAGGTCTAGTTTAATGAAAAGAAGGACCAGGGGAGACATGATAGCAGGGTTCCAATATCTCAGGGGCTGCCCCAAAGAAGAGGGAGTCAAGCTATTCTCCAAAGCCCCTGAGGGCAGGACAAGTAGCAACGGATGGTAACTAATCAAGGAGAGAAGCAACCTAGGAGGAATTTCATGACAGAACTATCAACCAGTGGAACGACTTGCCTCCAGAATTTGTAAATGCTCCAACAAATTTTTAAGAAGAGCTTGTACAGCCATTTGTCTGAAATAGAGTTTCCTCCCTGAGCAGGGGGTGGGATTAGATGACCTCCAAGGTCTCTTCCAACTGTTATTCTATATTGATGTTCTATAGTGATCTTCCTTCCTTCCTTCCTTCCTTCCTTCCTTCCTTCCTTCCTTCCTTCCTTCCTTGCTTCCTCCTTCCTTCCTCTCATCTTCCTTCCTTCCTCCTTCCTTTGTCCATACCTTCCTTTCTTTCTTCCTTTTTCATTCCTTTGTCTCATCTTCCTTCCATCCTTCCTTCTTTCTTTTCATTCCTTTCTCTCATCTTCCTTCCTTCCTTCCTTCCTTCCTTCCTTCCTTCCTTCCTTCCTTCCTTCCTTCCTTCCTTCCTTCCTTCCTCCTTTTTTCCTTCCTACATCCCTTCCTTCCTTTCCTTTCCTTTCCTTTCTTTTCTCTCATCTTCCTTCCTTTCTTCCTCCTTCCTTGCTACATACCTTCCTTTCTTTCTTCCTATTTCATTCCTTTGTCTTATCTTCTTTCCATCCTTCCTTCCTTCCTTTTTTCATTCCTTTCTCTCATCCTTCTTTCCTCCTTCCTTCCTTCCTCCTTCTTTCCTTCCTACATCCCTTCCTTTCTTTCTCCCTATTTTTCATTCCTTTGTCTCATCTTCCTTCCTCCCTCCCTCCCTTCCTCCCTCCACATCAAACTTTGTCCCTCCCTGAGCTGGCTGGGGAATTCTGGGGGTTGAAGTCCACACGCCTTCAAGCTGCCACAGTTGAGAAACATTGCTCTGAAGCGAGACCAGGCATTGTAACCTTTATAGATAGTCCTCGACTTACACAACCGCTCATTTAGGGACCCTTCAAACTTACAACCAGCGCTGACAAAAGTCACTCACAATCCGTCCTCCCCCTTAACACCCATCACAGCGTCCTCATGGCCACATGGCCAACATTCAGGTGATTGGCAATTGGCGTACATGGACGAATGTTGCAGAGTCCCTTTTGCAACCTTTGACAAGCACTATCAATAGGAGAAGCTGGTTTTGCTTTATGACCGCACGATTCACTTAACAACGGTGGCAAAAAAAAGTAGTAAAATCAGGCCCGACTCATTAACAATGGCTTCGCTCAATGATGGAAATGTCGGCCCCGACTGTGATCGTTGGTTGAGGACTACCTATGTGAAAATGACACACAGATCTCTACAAAACGCACAGTTATAAAAATGATCCATTGGACTACAGATAACTGCCATCTCCCCCTGCCCTGGCCCTCCCTCCCTCCCTCATTTGCCTAAATTATGCAGCAGTATTTTATTATTCCGCGCCTGCTGAGCCATTTTTTCTTCTCGAGCCATTTGCAGGAACTCTCGGAGAAGGTGAAAAGTTAAGTCTAAGGAATTAGGGCGTCCGTCTCGTCTTTTGTTGGAGAAGGCTGATCTTGCAGCTCTCTGTGGCTGGGATGGGTCCCCTGAGGGTGGGCAGGATCTGGGAGAGCTTGATTCTGGGAAGATCCCCTCTCCGGAGCTGGACATTGGTCCCAAAGGTGGGTCTCTCCAGGCCGAGGGGCTCAGCCACACCGGCTGCCAGCCCATGTCATTGATCGGCAGCAACTGGGCCAGCGGGAAGCAGGATGTCCGTGGGAGAAGCAGCAGCAGGACGAGAAGCCCAGCAGAAATCTTGAAGGCCATCCCCAAACCCTAGGACAGAATGCAGCGATTACTCTTGAGAAAAATTACCCTGGTTTCAACAGGCTTCAAAGCATCTAACAGCAGGAATAGCACTTAAGGGGGGTTTAACATCCAGCTAATAATTCAGGTAAGAATGTTGCCCATTACAGGTCTGAAAATAACAACGGGTTGAACTCCATATATGGCTATTTCAATGCTCCTTTTACTTATGAATATGGAAAAAAACTCTACCTTTTGAGAGCTGATTAAACAGGTTGTCTCCACAAGGATAGATAATCCTCCTGTCCTTTCTTCCTTCCTTCCCTCCCTTCAAACTTCGTCCCTCCTTCCCTTATTATCTTTCCTTCCCGCACCCTCCCTTCCTTTCTCCCTCCCTTCCTATATTTCATTCTTTTCTTTCACCTACCTTCCTCCCTCCCTCCCTTCTTTCTTTCTTTCATCCTTCCCTCCTCCCTATCATTTCTTTCTCTCATCTTCGTCCCTCCCTCTTTCTTTCTTTCTTTCTTTCTTTCTTTCTTTCTTTCTTTCTTTCTTTCTTTCTTTCTTTCTTTCTTCCTTCCTTCCTTCCTTCCTTCCTTCCTTCCTTCCTTCCTTCCTTTCTTCCCCCTCTCTTTCTTTCTTCCTTCCTTCCATCGTTCTTCCCTCCCTCCCTCTTTCTTTCATCCTTCCTTCCTCCCTATCTATCATTTCTTTCTCTCATCTTTCTCCCTCCCTCCCACTCATCCTCTCTTTCATTCCTTTCTCTCATCTTCCTCCCTCCCTCTTTCTTTTCTTCCTTTCCTTTCCTTTCTTTCCTTTCTTTCTTCCTCCCTCCCACCTTTTCTTTCTTTCTTCCTTCCTTCTTCCTTCCCTCCCTCCTTCCCTCCCTCCCTCTTTCTTCCTTTCTTCCTTTCTTCCTTTCTTCCTTTCTCCCTATCTAATTTTTCATCTTCCTCCTTCCTTCCCTCCCTCTCTTCCGTCCTTCCATCTTTCATTCCTTTCTCTTATCTTCCTTCCTTCCTTCTTTCCTTCCTTCCTTCCCCTTCCCATTCTCTCTCTCTCCTTCCTTTCTTCCATCTTTCATTCCTTCCATCTTCCTTTCTTCCTTCCTTCCCCCTCCCATTCTCTCTCTCCTTCCTTCCTTCCTTCCTTCCTTCCTTCCTTCCTTCCTTTCTTCCTTTCTTCCTTTCTTCCTTCCTCCCTCTGTTCAAAACTCACAGCTTTTAAGCCTTGATTACAACTAGATCTAAGACATTCCCACACATTCATTAATCCTCTAAACAGTATTTCTTCCACCAGCCTCTCTACATCACAACAGAACTTGGTTGGAGGGGATACCAGCTCACCAAACAGATCAGAAAGCTGGCTACTCATCTCTGATCTTTCCTTCCAACATATTTGGTATCCACAAATAAACTGCTACATAGTCGTCAGTGTACCATTTAATGAAGGTCTATCTTCCAAGTTAGCCAACCTAATCTCTTTTTTTCAAAGCAGCTGAAACTTAGGTCACACTTTGGAACCTCATGCTTGAGCAAGGGGCTGGACTAGAGGACCTCCAAAGTCCCTCCCAACCCTATTATGCTCTGTTCTTTGAATCTCTGTGTTCTGCTCCAGTGTTAAGGAGGTGGAAGGATGGATCTCAATGCATCATCAGCCTGCATTTGCAGGACACATGAGCAAAAACATGACACGGTAAACTGAATTAGTTTAACTCTTGGTTAAGTTTTTCGGGCTTAGTTTATAGCATACATCTTTTTTAAAAAATTTGATTTATATGCCGCCCTTCTCCGAAGACTCAGGGCGGTTTACAATGTGTTAAGCAATAGCCTTCATACTTTTGTATATTTATACAAAGTCAGCTTATTGCCCCCACAAACTGGGTCCTCAGTTTACCTACCTTAGAAAGGATGGAAGGCTGAGTCAACCTTGAGCCTGGCGAGATTCGAACTGGTATAATTGCAGACAGCTGGATGTTAATTACGGTGCTTTAGTCTGCAGAGCTAAACCAGGCTACTGCATCTACTGCAGTCTGTTTGGCTCACAATCTGTGCTTTTTAAAAGGCAGCCGGATTATCTCAGTTTTTAATGTCCTTGAAAATGTTTCACTTCTCCTTCCAAAAGCTTCTTCATTTCAGGAGGACTGAAGTAGCTTCTCGGGTCCCAACAGGTGCTTTTTCAGGAGGCAGCTGGGCTTTCTTTTCTTTCCTTTCTTTTGAAGACGTTTCTCTTCTCCTCCAAGAAGCTTCTTCAGCTCTGACAGGATGGTGGGGAATGGAAAGGAACCAGGAGCGCCACTCAGGTGACCCTGAGGCCACAGATAAACTTCCAGGTGGCCTCAACGTCTCTCTAAAAGGATGCAGATGACCAGCTGTCTGCAAGGAGTATAAATCCTTCCATTTCCCACCATCCAGTCAGAATTGAAGAAGCTTCTTAGAGGAGAAGCGAAACATCTTCAAAAGAGAAAACAAGAAAGTCTAGTTGCCTCCTGAAAAACCATTTTTGGGACAGCCATGACCTGGATGACTGAGAAATTCTACAGACTTCTAGCTTCTGGGGTAAGAAGTGAAATGTTTTTAAGGAACACAACACCGAGAAAGTCCAGTTGCCTTTGGGAAAATAAGCGTCTCCTGGATGATTGAGGATCTCCATAGAAATTTATGAGATTGTGCACAAATCTCTCTCTCAAAAAAAAAGATGAGTTGAAGAACCTGAGTAGGGCCTGAGTAGCGTAGGGGGCTAATGCCTCCTGCTAAAGGCAGCAATTAAGATCCAGCTGCCTGCAGTTTCTGCGAGTTCAATCCTAGCCAGGCTCATGGTTGACTCAGCCTTCCATCCTTTCTAAGATGGGTAAATTGAGGACCCAGTTTGTGGAGGCAATAAGCTGACTTTGTATAAATATACAGAAGTATGAAGGCTATTGCTTAACACATTGTAGGCCGCCCTGAGTCTCCGGAAAAGGCTGGTATATAAATCAAATTTAAAAAAATAAAAATAAAATTAAAAAAACACCTTAGCTAAGTCTGGTATGTGAACAGACCACTACATGCTTTTCTTTCAGCATCTTCTTATTAGTCCAGAGATATTTCACGAGAAGAGTCCTCCACTCCTCTGCTCGCAACAAAACACCTTATGCCACCAGACTTGAAATTTTGGGCTTAGACAATTTAGAACTTCGCCGTCTTCGGTCTGACCTAAGTGTAGTACATAAAATTATCTGCCACAATGTCCTACCAGCCAATGACTACTTCAGCTTCAACCAAAACAATACAAGAGCACACGATAGATACAAATTCATGGTAAACCTATCCAAACTCGATTGCAGAAAATACGACTTCAGTAACAGAGTGGTCAACGCCTGGAATGCACTACCTGACTCTGTGGTTTCTTCCCCCAAAGCCCCAAAACTTTAACCTTAGACTGTCTACTGTAGACCTCACCCCATTCCTAAGAGGTCTGTAAGGGGCGTGCATGAGAGCACCAGTGTGCCTACCGTCCCTGTCCCTGTCCTAATGTTTTCTTTTATTCGTATCCCTTTCATGTATGTATAATTATGTTTACACTTGTCATAAAATACATGCTTGAGGAAATAAATAAATGAATACATAATAAAATTCTACTTTCTCCCTTGCCCAGGTGGGCGAACAGTTCCTTCTCCTTTCCCGCCTCACCTGTCCCTTGATCCATCAGTCCACTTATCATTTATAAACACACCCTCCTCCTACATTTTCTACCATCTCTCTCCTTTCCAGAAGGAAGCCCCCTAAATTGCAAGCGCCCCCAATTTCCCTGCACTTGCTGTTTAATGAGATGCCTTCTCTGGACAGGTCATTCCTCTCAAAGCTTCCCCAACCCAAACGGGGGTCTTTTTCCCAAGGTGGATTTGAACTCACCGTCTTTTTTTTCCTCTGCTGGATTGCAATCCCAGTCTCTCAGCAATGTAAAGCTTGCAGGGCTATTTATAGCCGAGAGATTTCAAGGCACCCTCACTCCCGCCCGCTGTGGGAGCAGGAATAAAATTGGTGGAGTTGTGATGTTGGTTGTGATGTAAGGGAGGGGAGCTGAGTGG
This sequence comes from Coluber constrictor foxii, assembly GCA_038048745.1. Lineage (NCBI taxonomy): Eukaryota > Metazoa > Chordata > Lepidosauria > Squamata > Colubridae > Coluber > Coluber constrictor. Next base: position 3,276,478 of record CM075960.1, read on the forward strand.
CAGGAACTACGGTGATATGCGGTAGCTGGATTCCCTCCCCACCCACCCCCATTTAATCTGTTTTGGGAATTAAGCCATGTTCTAGTTTCACCCTGGAGAGAACCTACATAGGAAAACAAAGTTGGAAGGGACCTTGGCGGTCATCTAGTCCAGCCCGCTTTTCCAGCAGAAGAGTCTATATCATGTCAGACAAATGGCTCTCCAGTCTCTTCTTAAAAGCCTCCACTGATGGGCAGCCACAACTTCTGAAGGCAAGTCATTTTTTTCATTGATGGTCAATTGTCCTGACTCTTAGGAAGCTTCTCCTTAATTCCAAGTTGCTTCTCTCCTTGACTAGTTTCCATCCATTGTTTCTTGTCTTGCCTTCTGATGCTTTGGGGAATAGGTTGACCCCCTCTTCTTTGGGGCAGGCCCTCAAAAACTGGCACACTGCTATCATATCTCCCCTAATCCGTCTTTTCACTCTACTGGAAATGCCCTTCTTGTTCATACCAAATGGGCAGAATCCTAGGGCTGGAAGGGACCTTGGAGGTCTTCTAGTCCAACCCAACCCTCTGCCCAAGACTGGAGACCTTATACCATCCCAAGTAAATGGCTGCCCAATCTTTTCTTGAAGGCAGACCTCCCTTGATGGTGCAGCCATCACTTCTGGAGGAAAACTATTCCATTGATTAATTGTTTTCACTGTCAGGAAATTCCTCCTTAATTCGAGGTTGCTTCTCTCCTGGATTAGTTTCCACCCATGGCTTCTTGTCCTGCCCTCAGATGCTTTGGAGGATAGCTTGACTGTCTCCCTCTTCTCTGTGACAGCCCCTGAGATATTGGAAGACTGCTATCATGTCACCCCTAGGCCTTTCTCTTCATTAGACAAACAAACATGGTTATTTCTCTTTGACTGTTGTAAAAGAAAGCCAACACGATTGGCACCTGCTGTGAAATTAGAAGAAATGCGGGAATGGGCAGAGCGGGAGCTGTCCACAGTGCTGAAATCTGTCTGGATCCTAGAGAAGAGCATTGTTGTCTTCAGATCAAGGATGGTGAAATATTTGGGTTCAAATTTTGGAAAATGCCTAACTTGACTGTGCTGGACTGTCCCTGCCCCACCGCATCCAAATAAAAGAGAAGCAATTGTTTACACATTCATTCATTCATTCATTTTTTAAACAAAATACAATCCAACTACTGTGTTTCCCTGAAAATAAGATCCTGTCTTTCTTTTTCTTTCTTTCTTTCTTTCTTTCTTTCTTTCTTTCTTTCTTTCTTTCTTTCTTTCTTTCTTTCTTTCTCTCTCTCTCTCTCTCTCTCTCTCTCTCTCTCTCTCTCTCTTTCTTTCTTCTTTCTTTCTTTCTTTCTTTCTTTCTTTCTTTCTTTCTTTCTTTCTTTCTTTCTCTCTCTCTCTCTCTCTCTCTCTCTCTCTTTCTTTCTTTCTTTCTTTCTTTCTTTCTTTCTTTCTTTCTTTCTTTCTTTCTTGGTTTGATTTATATGCCGCCCTTCTCCGGAGACTCAGGGCAGCTTACAATGCGTTAAGCAATAGCCTTCATACTTTTGTATATACCTTAGCTTAGAAGGGCTTTCGCCCCCCCACCCCAAGCGGTGTTCTTTTTTATACAAAGTCAGCTTATTGCCCCCACAATCCGGGTCCTCATTTTACCTCCCTCGGAAGGATGGAAGGCTGAGTCAACCTTGAGTCTTATATTTTTCTGAACCTTAAAATAAGCACCTGCCTTATTGCCATGCGCTCAAAAGTCCGATTGGGCTTATTATCGGGGGATGTCTTATTTTGGGGGAAACAGGGTATGGGGGCAGAAAGGTGACATCATTACAAAAATGTGTAGAACAAAGTCCTTTTTAGAGAGTTTGGAGAGAAAGGGATAGGCTTTTGAGAATATCACTCAAAATATCATGGCGTGTCCCCTTTGACACGCCTGTCATAGGCGTGGGCTAACACTGGTTTAGACCCATGTTTCACCAGATCAGTTAAAGATCTGAGAGATGTTTCTGTACAACATGTAAACACTGCTCAGTTTCTTTTTTATTTGGGTTTTTTTTTCTGATTTAGCATGTTGTGTGAAACTAAGCCATTTGATTAGCTGATGAGGCAAAATACATAGTCCTTGATCTACCAGAATCTGTTCGTTTAGTGTCCATTCCAATTCACCATGACACTGAAAAAAGTGAGTTACGACCGTTGCAACATCCCTATGGTCAGATGCTTGACATCTGACTCACATTTATGACGGATGCAGTGTCCCAGAGTCATGTGATCCCCTTTTGCGAACTCCTCTGACAAGCAAAGTTGACAGGGAAGGCAGATTCACAGAGTTCAAACGCATTGTTCAAATGTATTTATTTATTACATTTATATGTCACCCATCTCACCACCGAAGCAACTCTGGATAGCATATAAATTTAATTTAAAAATGCAGCCACCGGAGTGCAACTTAATATTTTTTTCAGATAACCAGGTGCACTGTTTATCCAAGGTTATGCTAATGGTGTTGTTGAGGACAAATTCAAACTATTGCAAAATTTCCGGTAATTTTCAATCAGAGCGTAGAACAAGCTCTTATTTTTGACAATTTAATTGCCTTCATTCTCAGAGTCTCGGGGATGGAAATTTCTCCTGCAATCTAGTTTGTGTGATTCTGATTTAAAAAAAACAAACATTAATTTTTTTCTCTCCACTTTGCTTTGTGATAGTTTAAGGATTCACTTAAGAATCCCAAAGTGAAAGCTTTTGAAAGCAAACTCTCTCAGGCCGAGATTCAGACAGCTTGTTTTCCACAACTAAAATCACCAATGAATAGAAAGATTTAAAGTGCAGATTGGAACAGTAGTTTCTTGCAGACAAGAATGCATGGATTTCATCACGTTGCTTATTTTAATGCATTTTTTTTTCAACCTTGTTAACTCTTAGGATGGGTGGACCGTAGCTGGCTGGGGAATGCTGGGAGTTGAAGTCCATGCATCCTAGAGTTACCAACACTGTTTTAATGGCATAATTCCGGATCTAGGAACAAATTATGCACTGTCAGAACTAGGAGCCAAGAATTAATTACATTAAATTAAACTAAGATGTAACTTTAAGCAGAGATTTGTAGGACTTTAGCCAAGTTCTCATACCCCAATGCACAATCTATTTATCTCCCCAAAGTGGAAAGTTGCGAACTGATTTTATCAGGCAGTATGGGTTCCCTGAGAGGGATGCAGTGGTTCAGTGGCTAAGACACTGAGCTTGCCGATCGAAAGGCCAGCAGTTCAGCGGTTCGAATCCCTAGTGCCGTGTTAACGGGGTGAGCTCCCGTGACTTGTCCCAGCTTCTGCCAACCTAGCACATAAAAAATGCAAATAGAAAAAATAGGGACCACCTTTGGTGGGAAGGGAATAGCGTTTCGTGCATCTTTGACGTTTTGTCCTGCTGGCCATATGACCACAGAGACATCTTCAGACAGCGCTGGCTCTTTGGCTTTGAAATGGAGATGAGCACCGCCCCCTAGAGTCGGGAACGACTAGCATAGATGTGTGAATGGAAGCTTTACCTTATGGGTTCTCTGGAGAAAGGCTTGGCAATCTGATTTAATGATAGTTTTAGCCCGCCTTAGGCACGAAAGCCAGGTGGATGACTTTGGGCCAATCACCAGGAGACGGTGAGTTCTAATCCCGCCTTAAGCATGAAAGCCAATGACTTTGGGCCAATCACCAGGAGATGGTGAGTTTTAGTCTCGCCTTATACATGAAAGCCAGCTGGGTGACTTTGGGCCAATCATCAGGAGACAATGAGTTCTAGTCCCGCCTTGGCCATGAAAACCAGCTGGGTGACTTTCAGCCAATCACTCTCTCTCAGCCCAACCCACCTCACAGGACTGTTGTTGTGAGGAAAACAGGAGAAGGAAGGAATATTATGCACGTTCACCCCTTTGAATGATTTAAAGGTCGGCTAAAAGACAAACAAACAAGCAAATAAATAATCAGAAAATATATTTGAGGAAACTCATTGGTTAGACCAGAGGTCTTCAAACTTGGCAACTTTAATGTCAGGTGAAATGTCTAACACTCATACACCCCCTCAGTCACACAGCCATGCAAGGGTTAACTGGTCACATACCCATAATCCCACCTTACCTGAGGCTCCTCCCCTTGTGTATAAATGGGGCTACCAGGAGGCCATCCAGCAGTTCCATATGTGTACCTGCAAGAGAAGGACAGAGGTTTGTCAATATCTTATGCTACAGAAGGCCTGTGATCTAAACAGGCCTACAATAAAGAATTACTGAAGAATAACAGTTGTACCTGTGAGTTATTGGGTCAGATCCACCTCTTAACATTTAAGACATGTGGACTTCAATTCCCAGAATTCTCCAGCCAGCTGGCTGGAGAATTCTGGGAGTTGAAGTCCACAAGTCTTAAAGCTGCCAAGTTTGAAGATCTCTGGGTTAGATTCTCTCTCACACACTTATGTAGATAGGTCAACCTCTATCAGATGCATTCATACTAGATGTGAAAGTTGATTAGACTTCCCCTTGGTTAAGATTGATGGATGGCTTCATGTTTATAGTAGGAGCCAGTCTGCAGCCTTCTGCAGGGTAAATATATGGTAGCAGCAGCCCCTCAAATGGATTTAATTAATTAATTAAATTAATATTGATATTAATTAATATTAATTCAATATTAATTTAATTAATAACCAGATTATTGTGTGTCATGAAGGCTGACTTTGTTCTCATTTGACTAAGAAGGGAAGTTAAACGACTTGTTAAAAGAGACTTGGCACTTTTGATAAATCTGGAAACTTTTAAATCTGCTTTCGACCATGTACTCATTTTTTCCACGAGTTGTCCAAAAGCAGAATGCCTACAGATTTTGCTGCAATCTTGGTAGGAAAAGATTTGTTTTTCCTTGCGGTTTGCTGTCCCCCAAATGGCCTGGGTTAATTCTTCAAATGTTAAGCACAGACAGGTATGGTTAGAACGCCAGTGGGAGATAATCAAGGAGTCGGTTTGGAATAGTGATAAAGCAGTGGTGAAATCTAAACTTTGTTACTACCGGTTCTGTGAGTGTGGCTTGGTGTGTGGGAGGGGTAATGTGGCGTGGTCATTTTTAAAAAAACTTTTAAAACCATTTTTTCTACAACCTCTTCAGCGAAGAGGTTGTAAAAAAATGCTTTCAAAAGGCTCTGACGATCCCAGCTGGGTTGCCTGATTGGCAGAGACTTTTTTTCTTTTAAATGCCTCTGTCGATCAGGCAACTCAGCTTGGATCGTCAGAGACATTTAAAAGAAAAAAAGCCTCTGCCGATCAGGCAACTCAGCTTGGATCGTCAGAGACATTTAAAAGAAAAAAAGCCTCTGCCAATCAGGCAACTCAGCTTGGATCATCAGAGGCTTTTAAAAGTATTTTTTGTACAACCTCTTCAGAGGTTTTTTACTACCGGTTCTTGCAAACCGGTGCGAACCGGGAGCAACCCATCACTGATCTAGGCCCTATAAAATCTACCAACCATATATAACTGATTAAACCAAGTAAAATTACAAAATCAAGTAAAATTAATCAATACAGAATGTAAAAAGCAGAGAAGCTGGCCTGCAGGGCCTGTTAGAATCTGCAACCCCAGCAACGGAACCTCACTTCTACAGGAAGTCCTCAACTTGCAACAGTTTGTTTAACGGTCATTCCAAGTTACAATGGCACTGAAAAAAAGCAATGTATGACATTTTTCGTACTTATGACTATAGCAGCATCCTCCCCCATGGGATCCAAATTCAAACGATTGGCAACCGATTCGTATTTATGACAGTCGCAGTGTCCTGGGGTCACGTGATTTCCCCCTTTTGCGAGTCAACGGGGAAGCCAGATTCACTTAACAACCGGGTTACTAGCTTAACGAGAGCAGTGTTTCCCTTAACGACGGTGGCAAGAAAGGTCGTAAAATAGGGGGAAACTCACTTAACCACTGTTTCACTTAGCAATACAGTAAGTGGGCTAGATTGTGGTCGTAAATCGAAGACTTCGTGTATACCTTAGCCTACAACAGTTTTAAACCCAGGTTGAAAAAAAAAAACTAAATTAAATCTTTCAGAAGCCAAGACTGACTACTTTTAAGTTTCTGAGACCAGCCAACCAAGACGAAAACGTCACAAGCCTTGTTTAGAACATTTGGTCACCCCGAAAAAAACACATTTTCTGTTGTTTTCCCATGGGCAAAATCTGGGTTCGAGCCCCTTCCAGTTCCCCCTCTGTTCACCTCCTGTGTTGGATAGGAAAGCAGTGGATCTAACAAGGATCCCCCAGGGATTAATTAGAAACGGGTGCCTATTTAGGCATATCAAATGCCACTTTTTAATAAGTGGAAGCTCCGACAGTGAGGCGTTAAGGGCCGCCTTCAGAAGAAATAAACACTGCATAATAAAGACCTCGAGGCATCTTCGGGGTAACGTTTCGGCCCCCCTGGTTGACGCATTTCAGGAGTAGGTGGCAAAAAAACACGTGTGGGGCTCTCGTGGGGCTTGCCAATTAATGTGATCCCGCTGAAAGAGCCTCTTGTCGTTTCCGGTGCTGGAGAACATCATCGGTCTTCTCCTCGCCAGTTGGGAAACTGAGTCACGCTGTCTCGTCCCTTGGGTCCCCACCCCACCCCCCAAAGGGGTGAAAAATTGTTTACTTTTTCATCACAACCACCGGAGTAAAAGAAAAAGAAGAGAGAGAGAAATGAAGGGCAAAGAACGGGAATCCCTCAGGACCGGCCTGAGATATTTTTGCCACTAAACGTGGGAACAGAGACTCAGCTAGGCCTCAACTTACAACAAACAGTTCACTTAGGGACGGTGCAAAGTTACAACGGCACTGAAAAAATGTGACTTATGGCCGTTTGACACACTTACGACCGTCGCAGCAGCCCCACACTCACGGGATCAAAATTCAGACTTTTGGCAAATGGTTCATATTTATGACCGTCGCAGCGTCCCGGAGTCACATGATTCTCTTTGGCGACCTTCTGACAAGCAACGTCAATGGAGAAGCCAGATTCACTTAACAACCATGTTCCTAATTTAACAACGGCAGTGATTCGCATAACAAATGTGGCAAGAAAAGTCATGAAATGGGGGGAAACTCACTTAACGAATTTCTCACTTAGCAACATAAACGTTGTGCAGGCAGTCTGTGACTTACAATTGGTCAAATATGACTGTTCATAACCACGAAGACCCCAAAAAGCTACAAGTAGACCTGGAGTTACAACCAAATCCAGTTTTGGTCACCATGATGTTAAAAAGACTCTAGAACCATAATGGTGAACCTATGGCATGCAAATGGGCCATTTCCAGCCTCCGGAGGGCCTCCGGTGGGGGGTGAGGAAAGCCGTTTTTGCCCTCCCCAGGCTCCTAAAAAACCTCTGGAGCCTGAGGAGAGAGAAAAACAGGCCTTCCGGGCCCACCGGAAGTCAGCAAATGGGCTGTTTCCGGCCTCCAGAGGGCCTCCGGTGGGGGGTAGGGAAGGCCGTTTTTGCCCTCCCCAGGCTCCTAGAAAGCCTCTGGAGCCTGAGGAGAGAGAAAAACAGGCCTTCCGGGCCCACCGGAAGTCAGCAAATGAGCCATTTCCGGCCTCTGGAGGGCCTCCGGTGGGGGGTGGGGAAGGCCGTTTTGCCCTCCCCAGGCTCCTAGAAAGCCTCTGGAGCCTGAGGAGAGAGAAAAATCGGCCTTCCGGGCCCATTGGAAGTCAGCAAATGGGCTGTTTCCGGCCTCCGGAGGGCCTCTGGTGTGGGGTGGGGAAGGCTGTTTTCATTAGAGTTGCCAGGTGTCCACTATTTGAACGGACAGTCCACTTTTTTCACATTATGTTCACTAATTTTTTCCACAAAATAGTGGACATTTTTTTTTATTCAAAAGCTTTATGATGAAATGGTACTTAATCTAAAGCTGTACAGTCTAAGAGAATAAGGATAGGAGAATCGTGTTTTGTCTTTTTTTCATAAATTAGAATGAGACAAAGATCGAATATCCATTGAACGCTAAGTTGTTTCAATCTAATTGATCGCAATAATCCTCCAACTTGAGAAGAAATGTCGAACATCTGGTTATTATCACCATGGCGAGAAGAACTTCCACCCAGCACTCCCTTCGATGAAATTTCTGCCTTAGAAGAAGTTTATGCTCATCTGCAGGGCGATTCATCCCTTGATAAGTGGACGTACTTTTTCAAGAAAGAGCCAGCTCCGAGTTTACTGAAACTGTTCCAGTATTGTGCATCAATTCCGGTATTAATGCAAACGTTGAACGAATTTTCAGCATCATGGGAAATTTGTGGACTGACGAACATAACCGACGGCTTGTACCATCAGTTCGAAGTGAACTTTGTATATTTTTAAATTTTCTCAATGTTGTACTGAAATTAAAGAATTATTCCTTAAACACAAAGAATTGATCAAAGCTGCGCAGTCAAATAAAAAATACACACGACAGCAAAGTAAAATGTAATTTAATATTTTACGTATTATTGTAATATATTTGATGTTTTGAATTTTAAGTAAAGTTTTGAAGTGAGTATTTTAATACGTGTTAAAATGTTTGTAAGAAAATATATACTGTATTTTCCTGCGTATAAGACTACTTTCTAACACACAAAAATCTTCTCAAAAGTCGGGGGTCGTCTTATACGCCGGGTCTCATTCTCCTGTAAACCAGGCAGACCAGCCCATAAGGCTCTGACGAGCCTTAAATGGCTCTGAGGAGGGTCGTCTTATACGCCCAGTTGTCTTATACGCTAATTTAATTGTAATTTTAAAAAAAAAAGTACTACTTAACACCCACCCACCCTGCTTGTCCGCTATTTTTTGGAAGCAGACCTGGCAACCATAGTTTTCATCCTCCCCAGGCTCCTAGAAAGCCTCTGGAGCCTGGAGAAAGAGAAAAACAGGCCTTCCGGGCCCACCGGAAGTCAGCAAATGGGCCATTTCCGGCCTCTGGAGGGCCTCCAGTGGGGGGTGGGGAAGGCTGTTTTCACCCTCCCCAGGCTCCTAGAAACCCTCTGGAGCCTGGGAAGGGTGAAAAATAGGCCTACCTGGCCCACCAGACCATCACGTGCCAAAAACAGGGGGAGTGCAAGAGGGTCACGCATGCATGTGTGGGGGGTGGAACAGATAGAATTATGGGTGTCGGCAACCCTCCTGCACTCCCCGCATTTTTGGCATGCGATGGCAAAAAAGTTAGCCATCACTGCCCATGGTCATAGAACATAGAACAAACAATCTTAGGGTTGGAAGGGACCTTGAAGCTTCTAGTCCAACCCCTTGCTCAAGTTAGGAGACTCTGTACTGTTACTAATGGCTGTCCACTCTCTTCTTAAAAACTTCCAGGGTTGGAGCATTCACAACCTCTGGAGGCAAGTTGTTCCTCTGATTAATTGTTCTAACTTCAGGAAATTCCTCCTTAGTCCTAGGTTGCTTCTCTCCTGGATTAGTGTCTATTCATTGTTTCCCATCCTGCCTTCAAATGCTTTGGAGTATAGGCTTTCTGACTGTTGTAGAGTGACCACACACACAAAGATTGAGGATGTATGTGGTGATTTTATTGTCTTACATAGTGACATTATATAGTTTGTTACTTACAAATTATAACGTACTTGGCAGCATGCCATTGGCTCACAGAATATTCCAGGTAACTAGAATCTTTGGTTAATCAAGCACTTATAATATTAGACTTTAATTAAAGTCTAATACACATATATCCCATTTCCTCTCCTCCTGTTTACAGACTTAGAGTCTTATTTACTAATGCCAAATCCTGCCTACGTGCAAGGAAGTTTCCTTATCTGAGGTTTGCCATCCAAGATAGGAAAATTTCCTGCACATATGCAGACTGCAGACTCCTACATGTCCTCTCTTTTTATTTTATTTTTGAGGGGGACGAAGATTTTTGTATATATCGCATTTGGTGAGGAGGAAGAGAGAGAGGGGGGCAGGACGAAACATAGTAATTAAGGAGGGAATACACTGAATGAAACAACAGCAAGCAACTAACATGGCAATAATAATCACAGCATAAAAAAAAAACAACTGCTTAAGCCAGGACCAATCAGGAAGCCAATTGGTCAACCAGTCAAAAGAAAAGGAAATAGCATGAACATTATGCTGAAAATATGATTGGAGTTTAGCAAGTTCATCTTCAATGGTTTTGGTCAAAGAGTGAAAGTGAACAGCACATCCATGACGGCCCACAAGTTTACAAAAACCTCCTTGTCGTGCTAACGAATAGTCAATAGCAAAATGGTGATGGAGAACATCCTGATTCAGGTCCTCAATTTCATGTTGGAGATCATGAATAATAGCAGCAGTGGCATTAATTGATTTCTCCAGGCGACATGTTAAACCCAGGATAGAATGTCTATTTGCTTGAGCTATAATTCCAGGGTAAGCCCCTAGAGTGATCACCCCAGTAAGAGCTCTAGCCACAGCACGGCCAAAGGTATTGAGAGAGGACAGTTGTGTATCAATGATAACTTCATCATTATATGTAGGACCTAATGGAGCACGCCGTTGTCGTGAAGAAGAAGAGAGAGCACCAATCTGCACAGGTAGGGAAAAGTAACCAATAGCAGCACACTGATAGTTCTGAGGGTGTATGCTGGTTGCATATTTGTCAAAAAAGAACCACATATTAGGGTCCTTTAGTTGCCAGCCAGCACAAATGGATCCAGTATCAGTCATATCAGAAGCGTTAAAAATAGGAAAATTATCAGGATACATTTCAGGCACAATATTAGGCCCATACAAAGAAGAATTAAAGGTCCCCCAGAGCCAATAATAGTCAGTACAATAATTATAATTCCCTATTTTCGATAAAATATGTCGAGCCTTAGGGTAACCATTCCAATTGTTGTTTTTTTTGAGTTTTAAAATCAACTTTATTTGAATATAAACAGATAAAAGACAAAAAAGTCAAAAGTCGTAAAAACAATCTTAAAACTAAAATCAAAGTACATTTCAGTATTATTTTTGTTCTATTATTTACTATACAAAGGCTTTCTATCTATAACAATTCAATATATAGTCATATATATACATTTATCTTCATTTACCATGATGTATTTATGTTGACGGTGTAATTTTACTAATTTTAATCTCTCGATGTATTTATCATCTATTTTTTTCCCCTTGTTTTCCAATCCATGTATACCATCTATTCCAAATTTGATAGTAGTGTGAGTCTTCCTTGTTTTTTAATTTAAGAGTTAATCTATCCATCTCTGCGCACCAATATATTTTTTGGATTATTTGTTCTTCTGTTGGCAACTTTTCTAATTTCCAATAGTGGGCTAGGGTTATTCTTGCTGCTGTAATTATATGTAATATGATATATTTTATTTCTTTTTTAATTTCTTTTTAAAATATACCTAATAAAAAGATTTCGGGCTTTAAGTCTAAGTTTTCTTCTGTTATTTCTATTATCCATTTTCGAATCTTTGTCCAGAATTTTTTTATTTTTGGGCATAACCACCAAAGATGATAAAATGTTCCTGGGGTTTGTCTACATTTCCAACATATCGGGCTACAGTTTGAGTACATTTTTGCTAATCTAGCTGGAGCCAGGTACCATCTATACCACATCTTATAGTGATTTTCTTTAAATGTTACTGCTTTAGTTATTTTACAATTATTTGTAATTATTTATTCCAATTGTTAAGCCAAGTATGGCGAGCATAACAGCAAAAACATAAGCCTCTAGTATATTGATTAGTACGAAGATAACGCCAACGAATAGAATTGAGTTGCGTTGGTGGCTTAGAAGACACCAAGAATAATGAATGGTTTGCAATTGTGAAACAATAAAGGAAGTTGAAGTTATTAAAGGAGGTCTGAAAGCAACTTGACCAAAAGCCATAGGAGGCTCATAGTACAGGGTAACATTAGTACCGCGAACCAAAAACATATATTGAGCATGACGAGCCCAGAGATTAGGATTAAGTTGGATAGGCTGAGTGTTATTCAAAGCAGTAACAGAACTAAGAGAAGACAAGAGAAGACAAAAAGGAATTGTGACAGAATTAGCTGTAATAATAGCGAAAACAGCGGTAACTAGATTTTCAGGAGTCTGAGGTAGGTCGGCTTGAGCCAATTGCTGTTGAGCTTGGTACGTTGTGGCCTTCACTTGCCCCCATGTGATTGGCATGGGTCGTTGATGTTTCAGAAGACGGGCCTCCATTTTGAGATCCAGACTGAAGATGGGAATTCGGGTTGTGCAGACCCTGAGGCCAAGCCATGATAGGGTCAAATGGGCCAAGCAGAGATCCACAAAGGAACTGAGGGAGTTCAACTGCTGTGTAACCACGTCCCCAAGTAATTAGACGAGTGGTCCCTGCCGCTCAGGATTAGGAGCAAGACAATACTTTTCTAGCGGTCTTGTCAGTGGTTCTATTGCACGAAAATGAACATTAACAGGAACATCTGAAAAAGAATCTACAAGAGTTAAATAATTCCAAGTAAATCAGGCAACAGCTCATCTTGGACAAAGTTAAGCAACAATATGTTGACCGAATTGAGTCGGTAGAAGCAAGATTGTGCTTAGCTATTCTTCCTACTTCTCCATTGCCTACTGGGTGTTTATATTTTTATTTATTTATTTATTCCAATTTATATACCGCCCTTCTCCCCGGGAGGGGGACTCAGGGCGGTGAACAGCCAAATTAAAACACATATAATACAAATATTAAAAAAATTAAAATTAGATTAAATCATCGGCGTTCCAATATAAAAGTCTCAAAACCAGTTAAAATACCCAATTTAAAACCCCCAAAATTAATAATACCAAAAATTTAAAAACCCCATTAAAATCAAGCAAGCAAGGCCGGCTTATTGGAATAAATAAGTCTTTAAGGGCCTTTCGGAAAGTGCGGAGGTCTGGGATCAAACGAATTTCAGGAGGCAGCTTGTTCCACAGGGCGGGTACCCCCACAGAGAAGGCTCTCCCCCTGGGGTCCGCCAGCCGACATTGCTTGGCTGATGGCACCCTGAGGAGGCCCTCTCTGTGTGAGCGTACTGGCCGGTGGGAGGTTATCGGTAGCAGCAGGCGGTCCCGCAAATATACCATTATATACCATTAAGAGCACATTAAAAATAGCTATTCATGAGTGGTTAAATTTATTGTATTGTCTGCACATATGCAGACTGCAGACTCCTACAGACTGTGAATCATTTAATTTTAATTTATTTCTCCTTGAGTGATAGATTCACAAGGGGGTCTATGGGTCATGTGATCAAAATTTAGGCACTATGAAGAACGGTTGCAGGAACTGGGTATGTCTAGTTTAATGAAAAAAAGGACTAGGGGAGACATGATAGCAGTCTTCCAATATTTCAGGGGCTGCCCCAAAGAAGAGGGAGTCAAGCTATCCTCCAAAGCACCTGAGGGTAGAACAAGAAGCAATGGGTGGAAACTAATCAAGGAGAGAAACAACTTAGAACTAAGGAGAAATTTCCTGACAGTGAGAACAATTAATCAGTGGAACAACTTGCCACCAGAAGTTGTGAATGCTCCAACCCTGGAAGTTTTTAAGAAGAGATTGGATAACCATTTGTCTGAAGTGGTGTAGGGTTTCCTGCCTGGTCAGAGGGTTGGACTAGAAGACCTCCAAGGTCCCTTCCAACTCTCTTATTCTATTCGACTTGGCAACTGGTATGTAATTTATGACAGTTGGAGTCTCACAGGGACATGCATCTCCAGAACTGTCCATGCCATTGTGATCTGGCCTAGTTGTAGTACTGTAGAATGCTTGACTTAATTAAAGTTTGATTGAACCAATTGGGGTTGAAGCCCAATTTAACCAGAGGACAGTAAGTTGGTTAAGAGAGCCTCAGATAGCTCAACAGGTTAAATAGCCTGTTATTAACATTCAGCTGTCTGCAATTATTGCAAGTTCGAGGCTCAAGGTTGACTCAGCCTTCCATCCTTTCTAAGGTAGGTAAATTGAGGACCCAGTTTGTGGGGGCAATAAGCTAACTTTGTATAAAATATACAAAAGTATGAAGGCTATTGCTTAACGCATTGTAAGCCGCCCTGAGTTTCTGGAGAAAGGCGGCATATAAATCTAATTAAAAAAAAAAAAGGGCAACTGACTTTGTAGGCTTAGTAAGAAAGAAGAAAGGAGCCCATTGAGGCAATAAATTTTGGTTTGTTTAGATATTCACCCAGTGAGGGAAGATGAGAACAGCCCATGGTCCACCTGGATCTCCGCAGAAGATCCCAGGTGCTTCTATCTTCTCTGATGTTCTTGAAGGAACGTCTCATGGGCTGACGGACCTGAGATTGAGCTTTAGGTGTCACCATTCTCAGGTTAGACAGTCCTTGAAACGCTCCCCAGCTTGTCTTCAGCCTCAGTTCTTCCCACCTCGGTGGTGGAAGACATCATCTGGATGGGAAAGCAGGAATGGCCAGGAGATCAACAAGCAACGATGATCGGAGGAGACTGTGAAGGCTGCAGATAGGAGGAAATGCAAGTCTCCTTATCTAGGAGGCGGGAGGCCACAAAAGCGCGCGCAGGGTTTCAAATCTGATTGGATGCATATTCTGCATTATTCTTCCCACCCACTCAGTAACAGCCGGATATCTTATTTCGTGACCCTCCCTGGAATACAACGAAGAGATTGGTGTTTGAAGAAGCGGCTGAGTTTTTAAATTCTATTCTATTCTATTCTATTCTATTCTATTCTATTCTATTCTATTCTATTCTATTCTATTCTATTCTATTCTATTCTATTCTATTCTATTCTATTCTATTCCTATTCCTATTCCTATTCCTATTCCTATTCCTGTCTCATCCTGTTCTGTTCCATTATTTTTTATTTTATATTATTTTATTATTTTATTTTAGAATAAAATAGAATAGAATTAGTAATTCCCTCAACACTGTCAAACTTTTTACTAAGTCTGCACTATTAATCTTCTCATTGTTCCCACACCATCTCCTTCCCCTTACGACTATATGACTGTAATTTTGTTGCTGCTATCCTTATGATTTATATTGATATTGTTTCCAGACTGCTTATTTGTGCCCTATGACTATCATTAAGTGTTGTACCTTATGATTCTTGATGAACATATCTTTTCTTTTATGTACACTGAAAACATATGCACCAAGATAAATCCCTTGTGTGTCCAATCACACTTGGCCAATAAAAAAATCTAATTCTAATTCTATTTATTATTTTATTTTATTATTGTACTTATTTGCTATATCATTAAAATTTATTTTTATTTGTTTATTCAATTTCCACAGCTGCCCAGCTCAACCAAGAGAACAATGAAAACCATTTAAAAGACATTAAAACAACAAGAACGTCTAGAAAAATCAGTAAATCTAAATAGCAGCTGAGATGATTAACCAACTAACAGTACAGCCAAGTAACGGGGCTCTTAATACATTCTGAACCCAAGGCCCTGCTAGGTTTCATTTCATTTTACATTTATTTTTATTTTATTTTATATTTATTTTTTAATTTAAATTTATTTCAAATTTTGTTTATTCATTTATTTGATTTCCCATAGCTGCCCAACTCAGCCCAGTGAATCTGGGCAGCTTGCAATTCTAAAAATATAAAACAAAACAATTTCAAAGACATTAAAACAATAAAAACATCCACAAAATGAATAGGTATAAACAGCAGCCGTGATGATTAATCAACTAATAGTGTTTTTTTTAAAAATTTGATTTATATGCTGCCCTTCTCCGGAGACTCAGGGCGGCTTACAATGCGTTAAGCAATAGCCTTCATACTTTTGTATATTTATATTTATATTTATATTTATACAAAGTCAGCTTATTGCCCCCAACAAACTGGGTCCTCAATTTACCCACCTTATAAAGGATGGAAGGCTGAGTTGACCTTGAGCCTGGCTGGGATTGAACTCACAAGTAATTGCAGGCAGCTGGATCTTAAATGCTGCCTTTGTAGGAGGCATTACCCGCCTACGCTACTCAGGCTTCTAGTAATAGTAAATAGTAAAACCAAGTAACATATACCCAAGGTATATTTAATTTTCTTTTACTTTTCTTTTGAATTTATTTTCTTTTTAAATTTCTTTTGAATTTAATTTATTTTAAAACTTATTCTATTTTATTTTAAACATTTGTATAGCTGCAGATCTTCTCACCAACTCTGGGCAGCTCCCAATAAAAACTTAAAACAGCCTATATCATCATATTAAAACTTTAAAAGTAAACACATTAAAAACTTAAAAGCAATAAACAAGGTTTGTTCTTGTAACGGGAACTAGCAATGAAATAAAGAGAAAATATTTGACTCAATTCAGAAAAGTCTATTCCTCAATTGCTGTTGAAAGCAACGCCTAATTGAAAAAAACTATCCATGTGTTCCCAGAAAAACTAGATGCCTTAACATTTTATTTATTCAAAAAAATTCAATTCATTTTAAAATTAAAATTCCATGTTTCTGTTTTAAACTGTCCGGATTTCTACTTTTAAAACATTTGATATTTTGAGGGGAAAAAAATAGTTTTCTTTCTTATTAAATGCATTTATTAATCGATCGATCCAAGATTTATTTACGGTTTGAATTTCAAACATAATAAAAAGACCAGCACTTTACAGTACAATCACTGTAAAGGAATCTTTTAAAGATTGCAAGAAAATCTTCAAGCTTTTACGTAGCAGTAAACAGTGAACGAGGAACAGAGGATGAACGAGATGTAAAAAAAATTGATATTTTTGATTTTTTAAAAAATGGCCATTTATTAAATGCATCGTATATCACACTTACGGCTCCTCGCTTGGTTGCAAGCGGGAAAACGGTGATCTTGCAAGATCCTTTCTAGATTACAAAGCTGAGCTTTCCCTGATTCGGAAGAACTTGTCTGCGCTTATGGCACAGTGACCCAAATATGTCAGAACTCATCTGCTCTAGCCATACTTATTAACACAGGATGCTGCATCCGTTGATGGTGTAATTACTGTAACCTACACCTTATCCAGCATTACTGATCTGCATTAGTTGAGAGCCTCAGTTGTCTGAAATATGGTGAGTACCTTGTGAGACTTGCAAGTTGTAAGAGGGAAAAAAAGGGAGGAGGGAGGGAAGGGAGGAAGGGAAGGGAAGGTCTTGATGAAGGAAAGGTTGGATGAAAGGAAAGGAAAAAGGGAAAGGAGGGAGGGAAGATCTTGATAAGGGAAGGAGGGAGGGAAGGAAGGAAGGGAGGATGGAAGGGAGGGAGAGAGGAAGGAGGGAAAGAAGGAAGGGGGAGGGAGGGAGGGAAGGGAAGGCCTTGATGAAGGAAGATTTGGATGAAAAGAAAGGGAAAAAAAGGAAAGGAGGAAGGGAGAAGGAAGACCTTGATAAAGATGGGAGGGAGGAAGGGAGAAAGGAAGGCGGGAAGGAAGGAAGGGGGAGGGAGGGAGGGAAGGGAAGGCCTTGATGAAGGAAGATTTGGATGAAAAGAAAGGAAAGAAAAAAGGGAAAGGAGGAAGGGAGAAGGAAGACCTTGATAAAGATGGGAGGGAGGAAGGGAGAAAGGAAGGCGGGAAGGAAGGAAGGGAGAGGGAGGGAGGGAAGGGAAGATCTTGATGAAGGAAGGATTGGATGAAAGGAAGGGAAAAAGGGAAAGGAGGGACGGAAGGAGGACCTTGATAAGGAAGGGAGGAGGGAGGGAGAAGGAAGGAAGAAGGGAAGGTTTGGATGAAAGGAAAGGAAAGGAAAAAGGGAAAGGAGGGAGGAAGGGAAGGAGGAAGACCTTGATAAGGAAGGGAAGGGAGGGAGGGTGAGAGGAAGGGAAGCCATACACACCTGCATTAAGGATACAAGGTGATTGCATACCCATCATACTATTCTCTTTTTTTAAAAAAGCAACATTAGGCAAAGTGCAAACAAGGAGTAAGCAAAAGAAATTAAAAAGGAAAGGAAAAAAGAAAGGAAATAGAGCTAAGTTTTATATCAGCATCATTCATTCAACCACTCCATCCCTTTCTATTGTCCTTGTTTTCACCATTTCAGATCTTGCCCTTTGTTCTCCCCTCTTCTTTGTGAGGGTCTCATTCCATCTTCCCCTTCCTCTTGAGCATTCTAAGGCATCAGTTGGGACATCTGTGCTCAATGGCTGCTCCTACTAGGAACTGTTAGCCTTCTTTTCTCTGTGTCTTCCCTTCTCTCTTTCTTTCCCTCATTCCTTCCTTCCTTCCCCCTTCCTTTTCTCTCTTTCCTGCTGTTTTCTCTTTTGTCTCCTTCCTTCCTTCCTTCCTTCCTTCCTTCCTTCCTTCCTTCCTTCCTTCCCTTCCTATCTTCCCTTCCTTCATTTCCTTCCTTCCTTCCCCATTTTCCTTCCTTCACCTATTTTCTTTCCTTCCTTCCCTCCCTCCCTCTTTTCTTCCTTCCTTCCTTCGTTCCTATCCTTCCTTCCTTCATTTCCTTCTTTCCTTCCTTCCCCTATTTTCTTCCTTCCTTCCTTCCCTCCCTCCCTATTTTCTTCCTTCCTTCCTTCCCTCCCTCCCTATTTTCTTCCTTCCTTCCTTCCCTCCCTCCCTATTTTCTTCCTTCCTTCCTTCCCCCTGACTTCCTCCCATCCATCCATCCATCCATCCATCCATCCACCCACCCTCCGTCCCTCCTTCCTTCCTTCCTTCCTTCCTTCCTTCCTTCCTTCCTTCCTTCCTTCCTTCCTTCCTTCCTTCCTTCCTTCCTTCATTCTCGGTATTTCCACAATTCTTCCACAATCCTTCAGCCATTCAGTTTGTTGGGCAATTCTGGGACCTGAAGTCTAACATTGCCACAGTTGAGAGACACTGCCCTCCATCATTCTGCCCCTCTCATTTTGCTATCAAAAGAAAAAAAAAACTTGCAAGGTGTCACCTGCCCGTGAACTGCTCCAAAATTCCATACATTCCTAAGTTATTTTACCTGCATCTGGAGCGTAACACATGCGTTGAAAGTAAAAAAACCAAATTAAATAAACCTCTAAACTAAGAAATCAGTGAAAGAACGAATACAGCTCTCCAGATAGACAAGACTACGGCTTACCGAGCGGATGAACGTCATTCCTCCTTTTCCAGACTTTCCAGATTCTTAGCTCCTATGATATATTGTCCTCTTTCTCCAAATCTAATCCAACTTTACAAACTTGACACAACTTTTCTCAATATTTTTCCTCTTGCAAGAGTCAGTCCTCAGCCTGGAACCTGCTGAGCCAATTTTCTTTTTCTTAACTTGTCTTTCGAAATTCTGCCAGTTGAAGTCCACACATCAAGTTGTACACTTGGCATGTTATTGCAACTTGCGAGCGTATTATTTTAGCTAGGAAGTACATAATAAAAATGTCTTTTTAAAACGCTATCCTCAGCTACAGTTCTATGCCCTGTAGACACTTCAACGTCCTAGGGTGTTTTTTTTAAAAAAAAACCTGCATTTTTCTTTCTTTCTTAATTATCTTCGAAATGAATCTGCACGGTTAATGTTTTTTTTCCCGTTTAAGTCCCTACAGCGTCCGTGATGAGAGGATTGTAATGAAAATTAGGTCCTTTGATCCTCTGCAAACAATTAAGCGGCTATTGATAATTCATTAGCTACTTGATACCTAATTGATACTTAATGACCACGTTTCCTGATTGAAATTTAATCAAGCAACAATGGCAACAAGGAAATCAACGATGGGAATAAGCTTCGTTTCAAGACCAACCTTACCAATAGAAATAATAAAACTGAACATCTGTAGCTCTTCAGCTGACAAACACATCTATGAAGATGTAGGCCGCCATTTTGATTTTTTGACCTCCCACTGCAGTCCGACAACTGTGTTAACTGAACCTTAAAGGCAGGCGAAGTTTGCAAACCCCAGAAAGGCTCATCAAGATCTAAGAATGACAGATCTAACCAGCTGGACTTAAGACTTCAGTAGTTTTAAACAGGTTTTCTCGCACTCGTCTTCTGACAAATTCTGTGCCCTTCATCAACTCCAAGTTGATTCATTTTTTTAAAATTTATTTTTTTAAAAAATACAGCTCTGGGTCTTCAACATAGCTGTGTTTTTCTTTTCTGATATAAAAATAAAGGCTATGTTTTAAGGAACAAATAACACAAGACATTCTCAAGCGTGACACCAATGTGGTTTCACACATGATTTGCAGCCATCAGATTTCTAACTAAGCTGATTTCACATTCATACAAACACAATTAGAAAGTGATGGTCTACCAGTGAAGTGATGTGGGATTTACAGATATACTTCTCTTATGTAGAAGGTTCCATTAGCCTTCTTCAAAGAATCATAAAGCTGGAAGGGACCTTGGAGGTCTTCTGATCCAACTCTCTGTCCCAAGGCAGGAGTTTTTTACACCCTCTTGGACAAATAGTTGTCCAATCTTTTCTTGAAGACCTCCAGTAATGGAGCATCCACAACTTCTGAAGGCAATTAATCCACTGATTAATTGTTCTCACTGTTAGGAAATTTCGCAGATGACACAACAGTGATTGGCCTCATTCAAGACAATGATGAATCCGCATACAGATGGGAGGTTGAACGACTAGCCTCGTGGTGCGACCGGAACAATCTGGAACTAAACACACTCAAAACCGTAGAAATGATGGTGGACTTTAGGAGAAGCCCTTCCATACGTCCGCCTCTCACAATACTAGTCAACACAGTATCAACAGTAGAGACCTTCAAGTTTCTAGGTTCTACCATATCGCAAGATCTAATATGGACAGCTAACATCAAAAAAGTCATCAAAAAAGCCCAAGAAAGAATGTTCTTTCTGCGCCAACTCAGAAAGCTCAAACTTTCCCAAGGAACTGCTGATCCAGTTCTACAGAGGAATTATTGAGTCTGTCATCTGCACCTCCATAACTGTCTGGTTTGGCTCTGCAACCCAACAAGACAGACACGGACTTCAGAGGATCATTAGAACTGCAGAAAAAACAATGGCTACCAACCTGCCTTCCATGGAGGACCTGTATACTGCACGAGTCAAAAAGAGGGCTGTGAAAATATCTACAGACCCCTCACATCCTGGACATAAACTGCTTCAACTCTTACCCTCAAAATGATGCTACAGAGCACTGCACACCGGAACAACTAGACACAAGGACATTCCCCGAATGCTATCACTCTGCTAAACAACTAATTCCCTCAACACTTGATTGATTTACTAAGTCTACACTACTATTAATCTTCTCATCGTTCCCACCACCCATCTCCTCCCACTTATGATTGTATGACTGTAACTTCGTTGCCTGTATCCTTACGATTTATATTGATATTGTTTCCGGATTGCTTATTATTTACCCTCAAGTGTTGTACCTTATGATTCTTGATGAACGTATCTTTTCTTTTATGTACACTGAGAGCCTATGCACCAAGACAAATTCCTTGTGTGTCCAATCACACTTGGCCAATCAAGAATTCTATTCTATTCTATTCTTAGTTCTAGGTTGCTTCTCTCCTAGATAAGGTTTCCATCCGTTGTTTCTTGTCTTGCCTTCTGGTGTTTTGGAAAATAGGTCGACCCCCCCTTCCTCTCTGTGACAGCCCCTCAAGTATGACAGAATAACAGACTTAGAGGTCTTCTAATCCAACCCCCTGGTCAAGATGGAGACCCCACACCAATTGAAACAAGTGATTGTCCAATCTCATCTTTAAAAACATCTGAAGGCAAGCCATTCCACTGATTAATGGTTCTAAT
Source organism: Coluber constrictor foxii (assembly GCA_038048745.1). Classification (NCBI taxonomy): domain Eukaryota; kingdom Metazoa; phylum Chordata; class Lepidosauria; order Squamata; family Colubridae; genus Coluber; species Coluber constrictor. The sequence continues at coordinate 3,298,144 of CM075960.1, forward strand.
TGTCAGGAAATTTATTCTTAGTTCTCGGTTGCTTCTCTCCTTGATTAATTTCCATCCATTGCTTCTTGTTTGGCCTTCGGGTGCTTTGTAGAACAGGTCGATCCCCTCTTCTTTGTGGCAGCCCCTCAAACATTGAAAGACTCCTATCATGTCACAAACCCACGGTCCTTCGTTTCCTTAAACTAGACGTACCCAATCCCAGCAACCATTCTTTATAAGTTTCCAGCTCCCTGATCATTTTCTTTGCTCTTCTCTGCACTTTTCCTAGAGTCTCAACATCTTTTTTTTTATATCGTCGTGACCCAAAATACCAGAAGACCTCTGCTCCTAGTCCTTCTCTTTACTAGACTAGATGTGCCTAGTTCTCTAATTTGTTCGTCGTATGATCCAGACTTATCTTTTCGCTGCTCTTCTCTGCACTCTTTCTAAGGGACCACAAAAACAACATCAACAGAAAAGCAGCCTTGGCAAAGAAACCCACAAACCCAGGAGACCCCGTTTGCAAAAGTGGGTGAATTTATCCTTTTCTTCCTTACCTGGAGGCGAACACGAGGGAAACTTGGTGGGTTGGGGAGCAGCTTGGCAAAAAAAAAATACAACGAAAAACCTCCGTTTCGTTTCTTCTTTCTTCGCGCTGTTTGCTGCCTCTTCTCTTCAGAGAGGTAACTGCTTTTATGGTATTTTATGTCGTGCCATATAGCAGCCACAGGTTTCCTGTTTGTTCGTAGAAACGCCTGGGGTGAAATTTCCATGACACCCAAAGACTCGGTATGAACAACCTCTGGGATGAATTCAGAAGGGGCAAGCATAGGACAAAGTGGCAGAAGGCTGAAAACGACCGAATTCCCACTCACCCACTCCCCTTTTCTGTTTCCTATATAATTTCGATGATTCACACATTACAGGCTTTTCATTGTGATTCACCCCACGAACCGATCGTTCTCTGTTCAGCTAGCCCACCAGTTCTCCCCATCAGCTTAGTAGCTGAGGTTTTTTTTTAAAAAAAAAATTATTTATTTTATTTCATCAATCATGTATTTTATGACAGATACAGGTGTAAATGTAATTATAAATACATGAAAAGGATACTAATAAAAGAAAACATTAGGACAGGGACGGTAGGCACACTGGTGCTCTCATGCACGCCCCTTACAAACCTCTTAGAATTGGGGTGAGGTCTACAGTAGACAGCCTAAGGTTAAAGTTTTGGGGGTTTGGGGGAAGAAACCCCAGAGTCAGGTAGTGCATTCCAGGCATTGACCACTCTGTTGCTGAAGTCATATTTTCTGCAATCGAGTTTGGAGCGGTTTACCTTGAGTTTGCATCTATTGTGTGCTCGTGTATTGTAGCGGTTGAAGCTGAAGTAGTTATTGACAGGTAGGACATTATAGCAGATAATTTTATGTACTCTGCTTAGATCAGACTGAAGACGGCGAAGTTCTAAATTGTCTAAGCCCAAAATTTCAAGTCTGAATTTTGAATTTTTGGGTTGAGCGAAAAACCCAATTTATTTATCTCTACGCAGGTGAAGAGTTTCCAGATTCTTCTTCTTCTTCTTCTTCTTCTTCTTCTTCTTCTTCTTCTTCTTCTTCTTCTTCTTCTTCTTCTTCTTCTTCTTCTTCTTCTTCTTCTTCTTCTTCTTCTTCTCCTCCTCCTCCTCCTCCTCCTCCTCCTCCTCCTCCTCCTCCTCCTCTTCTTCTTCTTCTTCTTCTTCTTCTTCTTCTTCTTCTTCTTCTTCTTCTTCTTCTCCTCCTCCTCCTCCTCCTCCTCCTCCTCCTCCTCCTCCTCCTCCTCCTCCTCCTCCTCCTCCTCCTCCTCCTCCTCCTCTTCTTCTTCTTCTTCTTCTTCTTCTTCTTCTTCTTCTTCTTCTTCTTCTTCTTCTTCTTCTTCTTCTCATCCATCCTTTTCTGATTATTCTGCTTTTATTCATTATTTATTTAACAGATCTCGCTTTTATTATTTTTACAAAAAGCCCAAGGCGGAGAATGTACCTCATGCTCCTTCCTCCTCCTATTTTTCCCAAAACAACAACCCAGTGAGATTGGGCTAAAAAAAAAAGGGACTGGCCCAAAGTCACCCATCTGGCTTTCATGCCTAAGGCAAGACTGGAACTCATAGCCTCTGGCTAAAAGTCACTCTGCTAGTTTTCATCCCTAAGGCAAGATTTGAACTCACTATCTCCCAATTTTTAACCTGGTGCCTTAACCACTAGGCCCAACTGGCTGTCAAATTATTACTTTTCAGGTTCATCGTGGATTATACTTTCTTTCCCCTAATAGTCTTTTTACATGGAGGAATGGCCTATAAGATGGAGGCTGATCAGATATATATATATATTTGCCGTGCCCTCAAGACCTTGCTGTTCCAACAGGCGGGGCTGACCATTGAAATGAATTTTAATTAGGTATTTTAATCCTGGGTTTTTAATTTAAATGGGCCAAATTGTTTAATAATTTTAAATTTTAAATTTATGATGTTTGTGTGTTTTATGTTTTTAACCTGGCTGTGCACCGCCCTGAGTCCTGCGGGAGAAGGGCGGTATAGAAATATAATCAATCAATAAATAGTATTGAATTGTATTGTACTGTAGTGTTGTGTGTTGTGTTGTGTTTTATGTTATGTTATGTTATGTTATGTTATGTTATCTTATCTTATCTTATCTTATCTTATCTTATCTTATCTTATCTTATCTTATCTTATCTTATCTTATCTTATCTTATCTTATCTTATATCTTATCTTATCTTACTTATCTTATCTTATCTTATCTTATCTTATCTTATCTTATCTTATCTTATCTTATCTTATCTTATCTTATCTTATCTTATCTTATCTTATATTGATAGTATATAAATTAATAATAAATAATTTTTTTTAAAAAAATCCTGGCATCCTCAAGTGCACATGACTTTGCCTTAAAAACAAAACAAAACGAACTCAAATGGAATGATGATGACCTCTTCGGTCCATTCACCCCACACCCTAAGTTGGAAAACTAACTTAGGTCGAAGAAAGTATACTTTCTTATATTTCATATTATATTTATATTTTATATTATATTTCGTATCCATTTTTTTGTATTCATAATCATATTTATACTTATCTGTTATCTTATACATGCTTGACAAATAAATACATACATACATACATACATACATACATACATACCGTACTTGCTGTGGGCATATGAGAGAAAAGATGCTCACCTTTTAATTATAATTTTTTCCGGATTGGCGCTTCTATTTTAATTGTTTTACAGAATATGGAATGACATGGTATAGGGTCTCCTGTTAGAGCAGCGGGGTTGGACTAGATGACCTCCAAGGTCCCGTCCAGCTTTGTTATTCTTTTGTTCTCTTATTATTCTATTGTTCTGTTACAGGTAGTCCTCAACTGATGAGCGCAACGGAGCCCCAAATTTCTGTTGTTAAGTGAGACATCGGTGAACTAAATTTTGCCCCATTTTACGGCCTTTTTAGCCACCGTTGTTAAACGAATCACCGCAGTTGTTAAGTCGGTCACACGGTCGTTAAGCAAATCTGGCTTCCTCATCATCTTTGCTTGACAGAAGGTCGCAAAAGTTGATCACCTGACCCCGTCAGGCACTGCGACCGTCATAACTATGAATGCGTCGCCATGCGTCCAAATTTTGATTGCATGTCCATGCTGCAATGGTCGAAAGTGTGAAAAACAATCATCCCTTTTTTTTTGTGCTGTTGTAACTTCAAACGGTCACTAAACGAAGGATTGTAAGTCGAGGACTACCTGTTTTCTATTATTCTAGTAGAGTGATGGCTAACCTTTTTGCCATCGCGTGCCGGGGGGGGAGGGAAATCGCACGCATGTGTGCCCACACCCATAATTCTATGCACCCTGCCCACGCACGACCCCCCCTGTTCCGCCCTGCTCCTGGCACACAATGGCACAGTGGGCCCAGTAGGCCTGTTTTTCTCTTTCCCTAGGCCCCAGAGCCTTTCTAGGAGCCTGGGGAGGGAGAAAATGGCCTTCCCCACCGCCCCGGAGGCCCTCCAGAGGCTAGAAAGAGTCCATTTGCCAACTTCCGGTAGGACCGGAAGTCCTGTTTTTTGTTCTCCCCGGCCTCCAGAGCCTTTCTAGGAGCCTGGGGAAGGCGAAAATGGCCTTCCCCACCTCCCCGGAGGCCCTCCAGAGGCGGGAAACGGCCCATTTGCCAACTTCCGGTAGGACCGGAAGTCCCGTTTTTTGCTCTCCCCGGCCTCCAGAGCCTTTCTAGGAGCCTGGGGAAGGCGAAAATGGCCTTCCCCACCTCCCCGGAGGCCCTCCAGAGGCGGGAAACGGCCCATTTGCCAACTTCCGGTAGGACCGGAAGTCCCGTTTTTTGCTCTCCCCGGCCTCCAGAGCCTTTCTAGGAGCTTGGAGAGGGAGAAAATGGCCTTCCCCACCTCCCTGGAGGCCCTCCAGAGGCTGGAAAGGGTCCATTTGCCAACTTCCGGTAGGACCGGAAGTCCTGTTTTTTGTTCTCCACGGCCTCCAGAGCCTTTCTAGGAGCCTGGGGAGGGAGAAAATGGCCTTCCCACCTCCCCGGAGGCCCTTCAGAGGCGGGAAACGGCCCATTTGCCAACTTCCGATGGGCCCAGAAGGCCAGAAAATCAGCTGGCCAGTGTACACATGCATGCCAGAGCTGAGTTCACATGCCCACCGATATGGCTATGCACCCGTGCCATAGGTTCTCCATGACGGTTCTAGTATTCTGGTAGATGTCTTTGATCCAGAAATGTCTTCCATTGGCTTCTACAATTTCTCTATATCTTCCAAGCTTAGTCAACATTTCTCAGCAGTTTACTATTCAAACACTAACCCAGTCTCTCCTGGTTAGAAACTCTCAAGGTCAGCGCAAACATAGGACGGTGGAGCCCCTTGACCAGAAAGGAGAATTTTCCATTGCTCAGAATTGCAGTTGTGCAGTGATTCAGCGAACCCACGAAAAATGGGATTTCCATCGCATACTGCTCGGCTCATACTCAGCCAGCAGCTTTCAACTCTGTAATTCTATAATTCTGAATGATAGAATGATAGAATTCTATAGAATTCTGTGATTCCATAATTCTATCCTATTCATTTTATCAAATCTCTCCTTTCTTTCTTTTTTTTCTTTCTTCCTTCCTTCCTTTGTTTTCCTTCTTTCCTTCCTTCCTTTCCTCCCTCCCTCTTTCCTTCTTCCATATCAAAATCATATTTCTCCCTCCCTCCCTCCCTCCTTGCTTCTTCCTCCTCCCACCCCCCCTCCCTCTATTTTCTCATCTTCCATCTTTCCCCTTCCTCCCTCCCTCCCTCTTTCTTTCTTCAACATTGTATTCCTTCCTCCATGCTTCTTCCTCCTTTTTCCCTTCCTTCCTCTATCTTCTCATCTTCCATCTTTCCCCTTCCTTTCTTCCCTCCCTCCTTCCTTCCTTCCCTCCTTCCCTCCCTCCTTCCTTCCTTCCCTTCCTCTCTCCTTCCTTCCTTTCTTCCATCCCTTCCTCCCTCCCTCCCTTCCTCCTTCCCTTCTTCCTTCCTTCCTTCTTTTCTTCCTTCCTTCCTTCTTTCCTTCCTTCCTTCCTCATTGCCTGTCCTAGGAAAGGTTTCATTACACTTAGCTCTGGTTGTGTATATGTGTACCTTGGTCCATTTTTACCCCTGGTAACTACATAAAGAAGTGCCTGAAGTTTTCTAGGTAGCATTTCTGCCTATGATTTCTCATAGCTTCCTCCTTCTTCTTCCTACGGTTGAGAGCAAAGAACTGTACCAAAGCCCCTCAACTGGTTTCATCCCTAAGGCAGGACTGGAACTCAGTTTTCCTGACTCTTAGTCCAGCATCTTAACCACTGGACCATATTGATTCTCACCTGGAACTGGAACTGCGTTAAAATAGAGTATTCCCTCTTTTGATACTAAGGTAGGTTCACAATGCATCAAATCTGTTCTTTTTTTCTTGGTGGGAACTCCAAGAAAGTTAAAGGAGAGGAAGGAGAAAATGAAGGAGAAGGAAGAGAAGGAGAAGCTAGACAGAAGGAGGAAGTGAAAGAGAAAGAGAAGGAGAAAAAGAAGGAGGAGGAAAAGGAGAAGGAAAAGGAGAAGGAGAAAATGAAGGAGAAGGAAGAGAACGAGAAGGAGAAGCTAGACAGAAGGAGGAGGTGAAGGAGAAGGAGAAAATGAAGGAGAAAAAGAAGGAGAAGGAAAATGGGAAGGAGAAAGAGAATGAGAAAATGAAGAAGAAAAAGAAGGAAAGGGAGAAGGAGAAAATGAAGGAGAAGGAAGAGAACGAGAAGGAGAAGCTAGACAGAAGGAGGAGGTGAAGGAGAAGGAGAAAATGAAGGAGAAAAAGAAGGAGAAGGAAAATGGGAAGGAGAAAGAGAATGAGAAAATGAAGAAGAAAAAGAAGGAAAGGGAGAAGGAAAATGTGAAGGAGAAGGAGAACGAGAAAATGAAGAAAAAAAAGAAGGAAAGGGAGAAGGAAAATGTGAAGAAGAAGAAGGAGAAAAAGGAGAAGGAGAAAATGAAGGAGGAGGAGAAGGAGGAGAAGAGAAGGATATAACTGCAGCTACATTTTCCATACTTTCTTTCTGTGCAACTAGCCGATTAAGGAATTTTAAATAAAAACATTACAAATCCGATAATTATTTTAACAAATGATAGCAGCAGGACTTTGATCAGGAAGCACAAACGGAGAGCTCTTATCATCACAGATCTGTGCTACATAGAAAGTAAAAGAATATTCTGATGGCCACAGGACAGTAAACATTTCCTGTGGCCCCTAAGAGAAGCTGTGGACCATTTACAAATTTGCCATGTAAAAGAACACCCATCATAACATCATTCCTTTGCAATCCACTTTACAAGGCCTTGGTAAGGCCACACTTGGAATCCTGCATCCAGTTTTGGTCGCCACGATGTAAAAAAGATGTGGAGACTCTGGAAAGAGTGCAGAGAAGAGCAACGAAGAGGATGAGGGGACTGGAGGCTAAAACATATGAAAAACGGCTGCAGGAACTGGGCATGGCTAGTCTACTGAAGAGAAGGACCAGGGGAGACATGATAGCCATCTTCCAATATCTCAGGGGCTGTCACAAAGAGGAGAGAGTCAAGCTATTCTCCAAAGCCCCTGAGGGCAGGACAAGAAGCAATGGGTGGAAACTCATCAAGGAGAGAAGCAACTTAGAACTAAATTTCCTGAAAGTGAGAACAATTAATCAGTGGAACAGTTTGCCTCCAGACGTTGTGAATGCTCCAACAGTGGAAGTTTTAAAGAAGATGTTGGATAACCATTTGTCTGAAGTGGTGTAGGGTTTCCTGCCGAAGCAGGGGGTTGGACTAGATGACCTCCAAGGTCCCTTCCAACTCTGTTATTCTATAATCACAGAAAAAAATAAAGCTTGGATACCCCAGAAACCAATACCAGACAACAAACTCTGCACAGGAAAAAAAAATAGACTTTCCTGATCTTATTCTTTGAACGATGACGACGACAAATATTTTGTCAAATGGAGTGAAATTTGAACTCAAATGTTTGGGCTCAATTGTGGTTTCAACTTGAGGACTCCCCAAAGATCTTCTCCGTGGCAATCTGTGCCCAATCTGGTCCTTCAGGTCTTCCAAGGGGGCGACCGCCATCTATAAAATGGAGGCCACATTTTATTTATTACTATTTTTTCAAGTTGAGGAAGATGATCGATGGATTTCAAGTTTGATGTTGGAGGAGATGCCTGGAGAGACCATGAAGAGCCAATAAGCAAAGAAACGGTTAATAATACAAATCATTTTGGACAGTAGATTTTAGAAAGAGCCTACAGAGTCATACTCCCCTCAGTATCAAGGATGCAGCTGTAGAGGTGGTCAACAATATTCAGTATCTGGGGGGTGCAGGTAACTAACAATATGAACTTGTCTCTCCACATGTCATTCTTAGTGAAGCGTGCAAACCAGCATCTGCATTTCCTGTGTCGGAAATGCGTGAGGAAAGCACATCTCTCTCCTTCTGTCCTGGCCACTTTTTACATAGGCGCGATGGAGAGCGTTTTAACAAACTGCATCCCTGTTTGGTTTGGTGGTAGCAGCACCTCAGATAGAAAGTCCCTACAGAGAGTGGTGAGGACAGTGGAGAAGATTATAGGAAGCTTGCTTCCTCTTAATTCAGGATGCTGCTTATAAGCTCTATGTGCTTAGAGCTCATTGTTAGAGACCCCACACACCCACTTTACAGTCTGTTTCTGTTGCTCCCCTCTGGGAGGAGGTTTCGAAGTATTTTTAGCAGGACTACCGAATTCTGTAACTGCTTTGTTCCTTATATCATGGTAAACTCGCAAGATTCGTTTTTCTCGCCATGTACATGTATACATTTGAATTAGACTGTGTTGTTTCTCTGTGTTGTATAATATTCTGTGGGTACATGCATATTTATTTATTTGTTTGTTTATTTCTTTTGTCATATTTATGTAATGTATATAGGAGGTGGTGACCCTTTGAGAGCTGTGGGTGCAATGAAATTTACATTTTAATGTATGCCGATTAATGTACATTTAAAGTCACAATAAAGTTATTCTAAGTCTAGTTTCATGGTCTTGTGACTTTAGGACAGTTTTTCTTACACTGGGAATTTTAAGATGGGTGGATTTCTAGGAATGGACTTCAACTTCCAGAATTCCACAACACAGCCATTCTGGGAATTGAAGTCCACCCATCTTAAAGTTGCCATGGTTGAGAAACATTGAAATTGTAGAATGAAAACTTCTTTAGTTTATGATAGTCAAAAATCAGGTGGTGTATGGTAGCACTTGTTCCAACTACAGTTAGTCCTTAAGTTATGACCATAATGGAATATGTCTATTACGGTCATAAAAGCCTGTGTAGCGTAGAGGGCTAATGCCTCCTACTAAAGGCAGCAATTAACACCAGCTGCCTGTAATTTCTCTGAGTTCAATCCTCGCCAGGCTCAAGGTCGACTCAGCCTTCCATCCTTTCTAAGGTGGGTAAATTGAGGACCCAGTTTGTTGGGGGCAATAAGCTGACTTTGTATAAATATACAAAAGTATGAAGGCTATTGCTTAACGCATTGTAAGCCGCCCTGAGTCTCCGGAGAAGGGCGGCATATAAATCAAATTAAATTAAAAAAATCAAATTAAAAAAAAAAAAAGGATGCAGTGGCTCAGTGGATAAGATGCTGAGCTTGTCGATCGAAAAGTCGGCAGTTCAGCTGTTCGAATCCCTAGTGCCGCGTAACGGGGTGAGCTCCCGTTCCTTGTCCCAGCTTCTGTCAACCTAGCAGTTCGAAAGCACGTAAAAAAAATGCAAGTAGAAAAATAGGGTCCACCTTTGGTGGGAAGGGAACAGCGTTCCGTGCGCCTTTGGCATTGAGTCATGCCGGCCACATGACCACGGAGACGTCTTCGGACAGCACTGGCTGTTCAGCTTTGAAACGGAGATGAGCACCGCCCCCTAGAGTCAGGAAAGACTAGCACACATGTGCGAGGGGAACCTCTACCTTTACCTTATTACGGTCATAAGTCACGATGGTCCTAAAGTGACTCAGTCACACTATTTTATGACCTTTTTTGGGGTGGGGGGGTTAACCAAATTCTGCATCATTAAGTGAACCTACAATTTGCTATGGGACAGTTTTGCCCAAAACCAGAAGTAAATGCCACTTTTCAGTTCAACTCAAGTGGCAAAATTCAGCTGGTTCTATCCTCCTTGGGCGAACCAGTAGCGCCGGTGACAGAAGGCTCCGCCCACTCGCCCGGATGTCATCATGTCCCATTTTTTACCCTCTGCGCATGTGCAGAAGGCTCTGCGCATGCGTGGAGGAGGTGGGCGCGCTCACATTTGTGAACCGGTAGCGAAGGTTAAGTAGTTAAACTGTTGTAAAATGGGGTCACATGAACAGAAGATGCCACACAGGGCCATAAATGTAGCCTGGCCGTCCAAGCACCCCAAGTTCAGTCACGTGACTACGTCACCCCCAACATTTCAGAGGTGAAATGTTTCTGGTTCGGACCGGATCTCCCGATCCGGTAGCAATGGAGGCAGGTGGTTCGGAGAACCAGTAGCAAAAATCTCTGCCCCCCCCCCCGCATGCCCAGCTGAACTGTGTGATCATCAGAGGCTTTTTTTCTTTTAAATGCCTCTGACGATCCAAACTGAGTTGCATTTAAAAGAAAAAAAGCTTCTGCCAATCAGGCAACTCAGCTTGGATCGTCAGAGGCTTTTAAAAGAAAAAAAAGCCTCTGCTGATCAGGCAACTCAGCTTGGATCGTCAGAGGCTTTTAAAAGAAAAAAAAGCCTCTGCTGATCAGGCAATTCAACTTGGATCGTCAGAGGCTTTTAAAAGAAAAAAAGCCTCTGATGAACAGGCAACTCAGCTGGGATCGTCAGAGGCTTTTAAAAGAAAAAAAGCCTCTGCTGATCAGGCAATTCAACTTGGATCGTCAGAGGCTTTTAAAAGAAAAAAAGCCTCTGATGAACAGGCAACTCAGCTGGGATCGTCAGAGGCTTTTAAAAGAAAAAAAGCCTCTGCTGATCAGGCAATTCACCTTGGATCGTCAGAGGCTTTTAAAAGAAAAAAAGCCTCTGATGAACAGGCAACTCAGCTGGGATCGTCAGAGGCTTTTAAAAGAAAAAAAGCCTCTGCTGATCAGGCAATTCAACTTGGATCGTCAGAGGCTTTTAAAAGAAAAAAAGCCTCTGATGAACAGGCAACTCAGCTGGGATCGTCAGAGGCTTTTAAAAGAAAAAAAGCCTCTGCTGATCAGGCAATTCACCTTGGATCGTCAGAGGCTTTTAAAAGAAAAAAAGCCTCTGATGAACAGGCAACTCAGCTGGGATCGTCAGAGCCTTTTGAAAGCATTTTTTTACAACCTCTTCACCAAATAAATTTTTTTATTTATTATTTTTTATTTTTATAAAAATAAAAAATTGGCCACGCCCACCCAGTCACATTACCCACCACCCCACCACCAAGCCATGCCCACAGAATCAGTAGTAACAAATTTTAGATTTCACCACTGCCCCCCCAACCGTGGGATCTTCGAATCTGTAAGTCATGACTTGAAACGGTTGCTATGCGATTGGTCATAAGTCAAGGATTAGCCAAATCAGGTTTTAGTAAAAAGGCAGACGTTTCCATGAGGCTTCCTCTCTTCATCAGCTGCACCGTCTCTAGACAGAGTCTCGATTCTAGAAAGTGATAATCGTGCTTTAAAAACGAATGTATCACACACAGCACTGAAAGGGGAACCCAGACGATACAAAAAATGAAAATAAAAAGTCCCAGCGAGAGTTTTGAAAAAGAAAGGGAGGTTTTAAAATAGACCAAGCGGAGAATTTGAGTCACTGCCACAGAGTTCACGTTAAAACAGACATTGAGTAGACATTGAAGGAGAGTTTCTTTAAAATACCGAATGCTTAAAACTTTTTGACGCTTTTCATTAAGATTTTAAATTCAATTTTAAAATGCAATTTAATTTAATTTTGCGTTCAAATTTTTAACATTTCTTTAAAAGTTCTGCTGTGCCTGTTTTCAAAAAAAGAGGCTTAGGACTTCCCTGCTCTAAAATGGTGGCTAAAAGCCTCACCGGATGATTGGCCGTGGAGATTCTCAGCCATCCAGATCATGGTTGTCCCAAAGGTGCTTTTTCAAAGGGCAAGTGGACATCCTTGGTTTTCCCCTGAAGACGTTTCGCTTCTCCTCTAGGAAGCTTCTTCAGTTCTGACTGAATGGTGGAGGGTGGAGGGATTTATATTCCTTGCAGTCCTCTGGTCGTTAGTACTCTCTCTGAGAATCGCTGAGGCCACTTGGAGGTTTATCTGTGCCCTCAAGTTCACCTGAATAGTGCAAATGTGTGTGGAGCCTTCTTGGGACTGCTGAAACCCCCCAAGTGGCCTCAACAACTCTCAGAGAGAGATCAGATGACAGCAAGCAATAGAATGGAATAGAATAGAATAGAATAGAATGGAATGGAATGGAATGGAATAGAATAGAATAGAATAGAATAGAATAGAATAGAATAGAATAGAATAGAATAGAATAGAATAGAATAGAATAGAATAGAATAACAGAGTTGGAGGGGACCTTGGAGGTCTTCTAGTCCAACCCCCTGCTTAGGCAGGAAACTCTACAGCACTTCAGACAAATGGTTATCCAACATCTTCATAAAAATTTCCAGTGTTGGAGATTTCACAACTTCTGGAGGCAAGTTGTTCCACTGATTAATTGTTCTCACTGTCAGGAAATTTATCCTTTGTTCTAAGTTGCTTCTCTCCTTGATTAGTTTCCACCCATTGCTTCTTCTCCTCCCCTCAGGTGCTTTGGAGAATAGCTTAACTCCCTCTTCTTTGGGGCGGCCCCTGAGATATTGGAACACTGCTATCATGTCTCCCTTAGTCCTTCTTTTCATTAAACTAGACATACCCAGTTCCTGCAACCGTTCTTCATATGTTTTAGTCTCCAGTCTCCTAATCCTCTTTGTTGCTCTTCTCTGCACTCTTTCTAATGTCTCCACATCTTTCTTACATCATGGCGACCATGTTTGAACTCAGGATTCCAAGTGTGGCCTTACCAAGGCCTTATAAAGTGGTATGAACACTTTTTTAAAAAATTAGATTTATATGATCTTCACATAATCTTGATTTTATCCCTCGGTTCATGCAGCCTAGAACTGTGTTGGCTTTTTCGGCAGCTCCTGCACACGGCTGGCTCATATTTAAATGGTTGTCCACTAGGACTCCAAGGTCCTTCTCACAGTTACTACTATTGAGCAAGGTACCACATATTTATTTGTTTGTTTATTTATTTATTTATTTATTTATTTATTTATTTATTTATTTCATGTATTTATTTATTTCATGTATTTATATGCCGCCCTTTTCCCGAAGGACTCAGGGCGGCGAACACAAGTTAAGATACATGTACAATAAAATCGCATTTTAAATCAAATAACTAATTAATGATAAATAATAAACCCAGAATCAGAGTCAGCCTATTTGCTTGAACAGCCAAGTCTTCAGCTCCTGATGAAAGGAGCGGAGATCAGAAGCCATATATACTGTATATACTGTATACTGTATATACTGTACCTGGGCATTTTGTATTTCTTCGCTAAATATAAATCCTTCCATTCTCCACCCTCTCACCCACCACTCTCTCTCTCTTTCTTTCTGTCTTCTATATCTATCATCTATCTATCTATCTATCTATCTATCTATCTATCTATCTATCTATCTATCTATCTATCATCTATCTATCATCTACCTATCTACCCAGCTATCTATCTATCATCTATCATGTATCATCATCTATCATCTCTCTATATCTGGCCTAACCACTCCCCGTTTTTAGTGTCAAATTTTTTAAAAATTTTAAATTATATTGGGGTGTTTTAATTCTGTCTGGGCCAAATTCATTTAATCTGTTTTTAGTTGGTTTTTAAATTTTGTACGTATGTATTTTTATTGTTGGCTGTACACCGCCCTGAGTCCTTCGGGAGTAGGGCGGTATATAAATCCAATAAATCTAATCTAATCTAATTCTAATCTAATCTACCTATGTATGTCTATTTATATTCACTATCTATCTATATCTATCATCTATCTATAATCTGCCCATCTATAGCTACTATCATCTATTTATAGCAGAATATGTCACAGGAAAGAAAATGGGGAAGAAATATATAGAGACTTTCTGGTGCCTCCCAAACAAGTCAAGGTGTGTGTGTGGGGGGGGGGGGGCTCATGAGTGTGGGATAGCAGTTGGAAACCCACATTCATTTACTCACTGAGCTGTGAAACTCAGGGGGTCAACACTGAGTCACACCAAAAGCAAACAAAAGAAAATGGTACTTTGTGGTTAGACTTCTTGTGTCAGGCAGCCCATCCGGTTAAGCCAAAATGTTGCGTGGGTGGTTTCACCACTCTACAACAGAGTTGCTCATGGAGGGCGCTGTTGGAGGAACTGTGGAATTTAAAGAACAACGGGAAGTAAGATCAACTAGAGCAACAAAACCTACATATAAAATATGAATATGGATGTAACAAAATTAATCTCAATAAATACAAATGGACTTAATTCGGCTGTGAAAAGAAGAAAGGTGTTTCATAAATTAGAGGAATTAAAATTTGATATACCGTATTTTCCGGCATATAAGACGACTGGGCGTATAAGACGACCCTCCTCAGAGCCATTTAAGGCTCATCAGAGCCTTATGGGCTGGTCTGCCTGGTTACAGGAGAATGAGATCTGGCGTATAAGACGACCCCCGACTTTTGAGAAGATTTTTGTGTGTTAGAAAGTAGTTTTATACGCAGGAAAATACAGTAATTTGTTTGCAGGAAGTTCATATTAAAAAGCAACACGAACACTTATTGGTACAACCTAAACTTGGAAGAATTTTTTCATCATTATCCCAAAATAAAAAGAGAGGCGTTGTTCTGTGTATTAAAGATTCAATAAAAGTGGAACAAATATATGCAGATCCAGAGTTTTGATGGCGGAGATAATTGATAATAACATGAAGATACTCCTAGTGGCAATATACGCGCCAAATAATAACCAAAGCGATTTTTATCGAAATTTACATATGAAAATAATTGAAATGGACTACGATAATATATGTATGATGGGAGACTTTAATGGAATAGTAAATGAAAAACTGGATTATAAAACAAAAAAAACAGGAGGATATAATAGAAAAACACTGCCAAACCCTTTCTTTAAACTGATAAAGGAAATAAATTTGAAAGATACAGTATATGGAGACTTAGAAATGGGAAGAATAGACAATACACTTTTTACTCAAACAGGCATTCATCTTGGTCCAGATTAGATATGATATGGACAACAATGGACTTGACTTTGAAAATAGAGCAGGCGGAAATAGATACTAATTTGTGGGCTGATAATAATCCAGTGATAGTAACCTGGAAAGGCCAAAAAAGAAAAGCCAGATGGACCTTGAATAATATAATTTTAAAAGAAAAAGAATTTGTACAGAAAATGCAAAGAGAGCTGGGAATTTTCTTTAAGGAGAATAAAAAGGAGGACACATCAATACAAAACTGTTGGGATACAATGAAGGCTTATACTAGAGGTATAATAATAGTTTACACAAAGAAAAGGAATGCAAAAAAAAGACAAACCTTTATAATATTAAAGGATGAATATAAGAGATTTGAAAAGGAACTCCAGAAAGATCCAGATAAGAAAGATGTCAAAATGAAAATGGATATGGACTTAATGGAGAAGGAAGAGCTAGCCTAAAAAATAAGAAGTGCTAAACAGAACTATTTTGAAAATGCGAATAAACCAGGAAGATGGCTGGCATTTAAATTGAAAAAAGAAAGGGAATAAAAAAAATAATAACGCAATTGACTGATGACCAAGGACAAAGTAAATTTGGAAATAAAGAGATGGGAAAAATAATACAAGAATATTATAGGCAACTTTATAAAAGAGAGTTGGTTGAGGATGGGAAAGTCAAAAAATATCTACAGAATGCAAAATTACCTCTGATTCCCAAGGACACTGAAGAAATGCTAGATGGGCGTATAAAGACGATGGAATTAATAGAAGCAATCAAGAAACAAAAAAATGGAAAGACACCAGGACCAGACAGTTTGCCTGTGGAACATTATAGGACATGACAAGAATCTTTATGCCTTCCGCAGAATCCCCCAGCTATCAGAGTGGACTTCAATTCCCAGAATCCCCCAGGTATCATAGTGGACTTCAATTCCCAGGATTCCCCAGCTATCATAGTAGACTTCAATTCCCAGGATCCCCCAGCTATCATAGTGGACTTCAATTCCCAGAATCTCCCAGGTATCAGAGTGGACTTCAATTCCCAGGATTCCCCAGCTATCATAGTAGACTTCAATTCCCAGGATCCCCCAGCTATCATAGTGGACTTCAATTCCCAGAATCTCCCAGGTATCAGAGTGGACTTCAATTCCCAGAATCCCCCAGGTATCCTAGTGGACTTCAATTCCCAGAATCCCCCTGGTATCATAGTGGACTTCAATTCCCAGAATCCCCCAGGTATCATAGTGGACTTCAGTTCCCAGGATTCCCCAGCTATCATAGTGGACTTCAATTCCCAGGATCCCCCAGCTATCATAGTGGACTTCAATTCCCAGGATCCCCCAGCTATCATAGTGGACTTCAATTCCCAGAATCCCCCAGCTATCATAGTGGACTTCAATTCCCAGAATCCCCCAGGTATCATAGTGGACTTCACTTCCTAGAATCCCCCAGCTATCATAGTGGACTTCAATTCCCAGAATCCCCCAGGTATCATAGTGGACTTCAATTCCCAGGATTCCCCAGCTATCATAGTGGACTTCAATTCCCAGGATCCCCCAGCTATCATAGTGGACTTCAATTCCCAGAATCCCCCAGGTATCATAGTGGACTTCAGTTCCCAGGATTCCCCAGCTATCATAGTGGACTTCAATTCCCAGGATCCCCCAGCTATCATAGTGGACTTCAATTCCCAGAATCCCCCAGGTATCCTAGTGGACTTCAATTCCCAGAATCTCCCAGCTATCATAGTGGACTTCAATTCCCAGAATCCCCCAGCTATCATAGTGGACTTCAATTCCTAGAATCCCCCAGGTACCATAGTGGACTTCAATTCCCAGAATCCCCCAGCTATCATAGTGGACTTCAATTCCTAGAATCCTCCAGGTATCATAGTGGACTTCAATTCCCAGGTTCCCCCAGCTATCATAGTGGACTTCATTTCCCAGAATTGCCTAGGTACCATAGTGGACTTCAATTCCCAGAATCCCCTAGCTATCATAGTGGACTTCAATTCCCAGAATCCCCCAGCTTCCAGAATCCCCGAGACTTCCAGCCTCCCCCCCTTTTCTGCTGTGCTTAACATTGTCTGAATAACCCTCCTTGCTTAAGTGAAACGCCTTTCCGTCCAAACCACCGTCCGCCTACGCCAAATCTCTTTTGGGGTGTCTTTCCCCCCCCCCCATTCTGGAGGTTTTGCTTTTCAGCTGATTGTGGTTTTTTCTGTCTCTCTTTCTCTTTTGAAGCTCAAAGTGAGAGAGGTGAGATCGGTATCTTGGCTTTGCATGAATTCTCTCAGCGACTGGGTTTTTCTGGTCACTGGTAAGAGGAAAGGCAAGGCGAGATTCGAACAGGGCGTCGCTCACTGCTATGGCTGGCAGCCGCCCACACTTTTTCCATTGCAACCGTCGGCACTGAGAGCTGTGTTAAAAGTCAAAAGAAAGCAAGGCGTGAATGCAGGCTTAAGTAGCAGGAACTGTGAGAGGGATCCTGGCGTCTTAGCGGACAACCAGTTAAATATGAGCCAATACTGTGCAGCAGCTGCCAAAAAAGCCAATGCAATCCTAAATTGCATTAACAGAGGGATTCAGTCAAGATTAAGGGAGGTACTAATGGCACACATTACATTAAAGTACTGTTAAGTACTATTAAGTAACACCAGCTGCCTGCAATTACTGCAAGTTCAAATCTCACCAGGCTCAAGGTTGACTCAGCCTTCTATCCTTCCGAGGTAGGTAAAATGAGGACCCGGATTGTGGGGGCAATATGTATAATAAAGAACACCGCTTAGGGGGGGCCCGAAAGCCCTACTAAGCAAGTATATACAAAAGTATGAAGGCTATTGCTTAACGCATTGTAAGCCGCCCTGAGTCTCCGGAGAAGGGCGGCATATAAATTGAACCAATACTAATAATATAAACCCCTAGTAAGACCACTCCTAGAGTACTGCATCCAGTTTTGGTCCCCACACTATAAAAAAGATGTTGAGACTCTAGAAAGAGTGCAAAGAAGAACAACCAGGATGATGAGGGGACTGGAGGCTAAAACATACAATGAATGGTTGCAGGAACTGGGCCTGGCTAGTCTAGTGAAGAGAAGGACCAGGGGAGACAGGATAGCAGACTCCCAATATTTGAGGGGCTGACACAGAGAGGAGGAAGGGGGTCAAGCTATTTTCCAAAGCACCTGAAGGCCAGACAGGGAATAATGGATGGAAACTGATCAAGGAGAAATTCAACCTGGAAATAAGGAGAAATTTTCTGACAGTGGGAACAATCAACCCATGGAACAGAAGTCGCCTTCGGAAGTTGTGGGAGCTTCATCCCTGGAGGCTTTTAAGAAGAGACTGGACTGCCATCGGTCAGAAATGGTGTAGGATCTCTTGCTTGGATGGGGAGCTGGATTAGATAACCTACAGGATCTCTTCCAACTCCGTTAACCTGTATCTGTATCTGAGCCCTTCAATTTACATCAGGCATGGCTGTACAGGTAGTCCTCGATTTACGACCGCAACTGAGCCCAACATTTTTGTCGCTAAGCGAGACACACGATAAGTGAATGTTGCCCCTATTTTGGACCACTTTTCTTGCCGAAGTGGTTAAGTGAAACGCTGCAAGTACTTAAATCAGTAGCCCGGTCGTTAAGTGAATCCGGCTTCCCCGTGGACTTTGCTTGTCAGAAGGTCGCCAAAAGGGGATCACGTGATCCGGGGACATGGCGACCGTCAAAAATATGAGTCAGTTGCCAAGCGTCTGAATTTGGATCACCTGACCATGGGGATGCTGCAACGGTCTTAGGTGGGAAAAATGGTCATAAGTCACTTTTTTCGGCGCGGGTGAACCTTTGAACGGTCACTAAATGAACCGTTGTAAATCGAGGACTGCCTGCAAGACGCAGATTTTTACAAGGTGGAGCTTTGATCTATGATTTTGTTCCTAAATTATTATTTTTCTCCTTGGACCCTGGCCTGGATGTCTCGCGAATATGGGCATTGTTGGAAATGGTTGCCGAACATCTGGATTTCGATCACGTGACCATGGAGATATTGCGATGGTAGTAAGTGTAAAAAAATGGTCATAGGTCACATTTTTCAGCGCCATTAAAACGGTCACTAAATGAATGGCTGTAAGCCGAGGTCTCCCAGTGTGTTTGTTCCTTTGTTGCTGGCATTCAGTGGTGGGATTCAAATAATTTAACAACCGGTCCTCTGCCCTAATAACTGGCTGGGTGGGCGTGGCCATAGTTGGGTGGGCGTGGCCTCATGCACCCCCATGGGAGCAAAAACGCGCCATCGGGGGGACTTGCCAGCCCCCCCACCGCTTTGGGCCTAGTAGGCCTCCCTGCAGCCTCCTGGGAGTGAAAATGGGCCGCAAGAGGGCCGCGTAGCATTTTGGGCCTAGTAGGCCTCCCTGTACTTATCTGGGAGCCGAAACGGGGCACGTGGGGACTTCTGGAAGGGGAGGGGAGGGGAGGGGCCAGCCAGCAATTTAACAACCGGTTCGGCCGAAGTGATGCGAACCGGCTGAATCCCGCCACTGCCGGCAGCAAACAAAATCTTGACCCAGTCTGGTTTTGCAATTCTGAGTAACGAATGAAGAGACACCAGAGTGAAAGCCTCACAGTTTTGCTAAGGAAGTGGTGCGTGTGGCTTTTTTTTTTAATAAAATAAGTTATGTTAATTTTTTTTTTTACAAAAATTAAAATAAACTGCTTCTGGACTCAAAGACACTCGTGCATACTTTACAAAAACAAAACCACAGCCAGGAGCCACTCTCTTACCCGGCCAATCCCCCCCACCTCCACACTTCTTAAAAAATACTCTTTCAGCTTCCGATGCAAAACCCAAAGGAGGAGAAAATATTAACAGCGGCGTTGCCAAATATTCTTTTTTTTGGTACGCATTTGGAGATTGATGGAGGAGGAGCGCATGAAGGCGTGGGGTCACGGTGTGAGTGCGGAATCTGACACTCCTTCGGAGAAGTTTCTACACAAGGGACGCGGTCAGGAATCCAAGGTGTCTTCATCATCGCTCCAATTCGGCGGGGCGTCTGTGCCGAAGTAACGGTCTCCAAAATTTCCTAGAAAACAGCGGGAGAGACAGTGAGATTCATATTTATTTACAGGCCGGTCCTCAACATACAACGGTTGGTTTAGTGACCATTCAAAGGAACAACGGCCCTGAAAAAAGTTATGACTTAGGATCGTTTTCACACTCTATGACTATTGCAGCATCCCTGTTGATCACATGATTAAAATTGGCGACTAACTCATATTTATGGATTGTCCCAGGGTCATGTGATGGACGCGCTGTCCCAGGTCGCGGGTGTTTGTATGTAGGTGTTTGGTTATTCGGGTCTTCTCCCACGTAGAATTGGAAGTATCTTGGCGATGTTTCAGCGAAGTCTCATTCGTCACCAGCCTGAAGATGACGAATGAGACTTCGCCGAAACGTCGCCAAGATACTTCCAATTCTATGCGGGAGAAGACCCATGCTGCCCATTGGGGGATACATAAGGGAGGATACATAAGATGTGGGTGTGGCTTACTGATGAAGGCTAACAAGCCAGAAATAGATCTATTTAAGTCTCCCAATGGACAGCATGGAGCCTGCTGGCTGCCAGAAGGAAAAAAAGCCCAGAATATAGTGGATGTGATTTCACTCAACTAGGGCTGCAGAAAAATCTTGGCTACGTAAGAAAAACCTGGCTAAAAGAAACACACACACACACACACACATACACATTTTGAGAGTAGGGATCAGGATTTCATTTTAATGTGTGTCATTGTGTAGCAATAGCAATAGCACTTAGACTTATATGCTGCTTCACAGTACTTTGCAGCCCTCTCTAAGCGGTTTACAGAGTCAGCCTCTTGCCCCCAACAATCTGGCTCTTCATTTTACCCACCTCGGAAGGATGGAAGGCTGAGTAGACCTTGAGCCTGGTGAGATTTGAACTGCCAAATTGTAGGCAGCCGGCAGTTAGCAGAGGTAGCCTGCAGTACTGCAGTCTAACCACTGTGCTACGGTGGCTCATTTGCATACGGACAATAAAGGTTATCTTATCTTTTATCTCATTTTATCTCATCTCATCTCATCTCCCTTATTTTATCATCTTATATCTTATGTGGTGCAGTGGCCTAGAGGTGGAGCTCTCACCTTACAATCAGGAGGCTGTGAGTTCGATCCTAGGTAGAGGCAGATATTTCTCTCTCTGGGCACATCTGCTGAAAAAAACTCCACACTGGCAACAGGAAAGGCATCTGGCCAGTAAACACTCAGCTCCATTCAGTTGCCCAGACTTCACCGGGCAAGGAATCATGGAGTTGTTAAAAGAGGATGATTGTCAGCACTTCAAGCTGCATTTACTCTAGTGCTGACATAAGAAGGAGAAGCGGAGGTGTCTGGAAAGGGATGGTTGACTTTTCACCTACTTATTTTCCCTGGAGATAATATCCCCTAGGAGATGGGATGGGAGGGGGGAAATTCCTTTGAGCTGGAGCAGTAGATTAGGGATAGAGTGACTTGGAAGAAGGCCAATGAGTGCAGAGGAGTGGGGGAAAGGAAAGGGAGGGTTTTTGGGTCAGGAAGTCAGTGTTGGCTATGATGAGTCGGAGTTAGAATGTCGTGCTTAATAAATAGGAGTTTTTTCATCAAAGACTTTGTTTGAAATGCAATTTATTTGAGACGACCTCGAAACCTGACAATGATGATAATTTTATCTTATCTTCTTGCTTTACCTTATCATCTTATCGTACCTCACTGCAGCTCACCTCAGCTCACCTCACCCTATTATCCTATCCTATCCTATCCTATCCTATCCTATCCTATCCTATCCTATCCTATCCTATCCTATCCTATCCTATCCTATCTATCCTATCCTGCAACAGGCGTTATGTGTGAATAATAGTCATAAGTCACTTTTCTCAGTGCTATTGTCACTTCAAACAGTCACTAAATGAACTCGATGTACTCGTTGTAATTCGAGGACTACCTGTATTTTCCCCGCCTTCCGACCAGCGTTTTCTCCTAAATCCGCCCATTGCGTTCGTGTCTTATCACCATCCTTATTTTACATCCCTGATGGAACCACTCACCAATACCAGGGATGATGCGAAAAAGGTCATTCACTTTCTTGTCCACAGCAGTTGTGATGATCTTGACTTGCGGGAAGGCATAAGCGACGGAGTGGACGCCCATCTCGGCCATCAACAAGGAGAGAAGAAAAATCTTATCCTCCAGAACGTCGTGATCCTAAAGGAAACAAAGGGGTTTCAGCCTCTCTTTCACTCGTAGCTTTACTTTCCGGTTTTTGCAGGTAGCAATAGCACTTAAGACTTATGAGTGGTGCGGTGGCCTAGAGGCGGAGTTCTCGCCTCACAATCGGGAGGCTGTGAGTTTGATCCTAGGTTAGAGGCAGATACTCCTCTCTCTGGGCACAATATCTGCGGAACAAAACTCCGCATTGGGGACAGGAAGGGCATCCGGCCAGGAAACACTCAGCTCCATTCAGTTGCCCAGACTCCACCCCACAAGGTATTATGGGGTCGTTAAAAGAGGATGAATTGCACTTAAGACAAAGATGGGATTCACATACATTCACATACATACATTCTGTTCTGTCCCTGACCCACACATACACACCAACAAGCGTTCAGGAGATAAGGAGGAACCCAGCCGGCAAAAACCTAGTGGCTGCCTGCCAAGAGTTTATTAGTTACAAAGAGGAGAGATAACTTCTTTCCACTTCTGGCACATCAAAGGTAAGCAGCTCAATAATTACAATTCAGTCCAGAGATAATCCAGTCTTAAAGCAAGAGTCCGGCAATGCAGAATGGCGTGAAAACTTTCAGCTTTGTTCGTCACAAGGTTTGACTGGCCACCACGCTCCCTGTGGGGTGTGGTCCAGTGACTCAGCTAATCCCTGGCACGCCTTCCCTTCTGCTGTGCACGCTTCTCCCTGCGTCGCTGTCGAGGATCCAGCCAGCACTTATCTCCTTCGTCGCTGTCCACCTGTGGCTGCGGGGACGTGCTTGGCTCTGGGTCTATCTCTTGCCCTTTGGCGTCCTCTGGGGGCATTGCCAGAGAGGAGGGTCCTGGAGTGGGAGGCCTTGCCAACTCCTCTCCCTCACTCTCAGAGTCTGCGTCTGCCGATGACACAGGCTCAGGCAACGGAGCCACAACGCATTCGTATAGCAACCGGTTTGCCCAGCACCGGAAATGTGAGCACGTGTGTCCGCGCACAGGTGCAACGTCACAACACGGCAATTCGCTCATGCGTGCCATCTGCACATACATGTGACATCACGGTAATTTACTCGCGTGCTTCATCCACACATGCACACATCATCAAAAACACAGCGATATAGGATGGGATTGTGCCCAGTTCGCTACTATCAGTTCCCCCGAACTGGTCTGAACCGGTTGAATACCATCTCTGATTTAAGATTTATATACCGCTTCACAATGCTTTTACAGTCCTCTCTAAGCAGTTTATAGCCATCTTGCCCCCGACAATCTGGGTCCTCATTTTACCGACCTCGGAAGGGTAGAAGGCTGAGTCAACCTTGAGCTGTTCAGGACTGAACTTCCAACTGCTTGCAGTGCTGCATTCTAACCACTGCTCCTCTCCTCTCCTCTCCTCTCCTCTCCTCTCCTCTCCTCTCCTCTCCTCTCCTCTCCTCTCCTCTCCTCTCCTCTCCTCTCCTCTACTCTACTCTACTCTACTCTCTACTCTAATCTGCAGTGATTCACTTAACAACTGTAGCCAGAAAGGTGGAAAAATGGGGCAAAAATTCACTTAACAAATGTCTCACTTAACGGCAATGGAAAATTTCGTCTCAATGGTGGTGGTAAGTCGACGTCTACCTGTACCTTTGCATCCAAGTTGTAAGTAGCCCCCAGGTAAGTCCGTTGTAACTTTGAATGGCCGCTAACCAACCCGCTATAAGTGGAGGACCACACAGATTCTCACTTTCCTTACCAGCAACACCCTCACGGCCATCATCGCCGCTGCCCCCGTGGAGACGGTGCAGTCCATCAAAATCACGTGGTCTTCACTGATGTCCTTTGGGAGTCTCAGGTAGTGTAGCTGGAAGGGAAGAGAAAGACATCAGGGTGCAAGCAAGGAGCGGATGAGATATTTATTTATGTATTTATTTACCCTATTTTTCGGAGTATAAGACGCACTTCCCCCACCAAAAGAGGGTGAAAATTTGAGTGCGTCTTATACACCGAATGTAGCCTCGCCCACCTGCCAGCCCCTACCCTTTGGTCTCTGCCTCCCAGCAATTTACCTCCTTGCAGCAAGCAGCAAACAGCTCGTTTCAGCTTCAGCATAGCCTGATTAGCACAAGCAGTTGACTGTCAGTTGGATCGGCTTCCGACCCTCAGCTGTTTCAGGCTGCATGGATTGCCATTGCCTATTGCCACGCAGGGCTCTGCTGTTTGCTGCAAGGAGGCAAATTGCTGGGAGGCATTTTTTTTTCTTGTGCTAATCAGGATGTGCTGAAAATGAAAATGAAACTAAAGCAGGCTGCTGTTTGCTGCAAGGAGGCAAATTGCTGGGAGGCATTTTTTTTCTTGTGCTAATCAGGATGTGCTGAAAATGAAAATGAAACTAAAGCAGGCTGCTGTTTGCTGCAAGGAGGCAAATTGCTGGGAGGCAGATTTTTTTTTCTTGTGCTAATCAGGCTGTGCTGAAAATGAAAATGAAACTAAAGCAGGCTGCTGTTTGCTGAAAGGAGGCAAATTGCTGGGAGGCAGATTTTTTTTCTTGTGCTAATCAGGCTGTGCTGAAAATGAAACTGAAACTAAAGCAGTCTGTTTGCTGTTTGCTGCAAGGAGGCAAATTGCTGGGAGGCAGAGGCAGATTTTTTTTTCTTGTTTTCCTCTCCAAAAAAAGATAGGTGCGTCTTATAGTAATAATTTTGATTAAAACTTTTTAAAAAACCGGATTTTTTTTTTAAAAAAGTAACTGTTTTTAAAAATAGTCCCGGTACCGTTAGCATGAAATAGGAGGAATTAGACCAAACTAGAATCCTCTAATTTCTCTCTATCAGACAGAGTAACATTAAACAGACCAAACATGGCTGCCTGGGGAATTCTGGGACTTGAAGTCCACAAATTTTAAAGTTGCTGAGGTTGAGGAAAGAGTAAGAGTAACAGTAACAGAGTTGGAAGGGACCTTGGAGGTCATCTAGTCCAACCCCCTACTCATGCAGGAGACCTGTACTGGGGATTCGAACCGCCAAACTGCCGACCTTTCTGATCGACAAGCTCAGTGTCTCAGTGACGTCTTAGCCACTGAGCCGCCTAGCCAGGTGATGAGAGGATTAATCTAACAAATAAATTATGAAGAATATTAAAAAAGGGAGTCAGGAATCATTCTTGGGCTTCCTCATCTTTTCCAATTTTTAGCACTTTACCTCAGGCTCCCCTGTGTATCGGTTTGTCTGAATTAGGATGGTGCCGATCCGGACATCCTTGCAAACAGCCCTCAGGGCTGGCTCCATGGTCTCTCCGGCCCTCAAAATGGAGACCCCTGTGATCTGGAAGAGAGAAGGTGCCATTTTAACAGCATTTCAGAGAACCAGATCCTCTTTGCCTTCCATCTTCTCCAGCTTAGCTAAAAGCTCAGAATATGACTATTTATTTTTTTTTGCTTGTCACCTCTAGGCAGGCAACCATTTTCCCTATGGGACCCCAGAGTGTCACTTTTATAAAGAAAAGAAAACAACATCTGTAGTTCTTCCTTCCTTCCTTCTTTCTTCCTTCCTTTTCTCCTTTTCTCCCTCTCCCTCCCTTCTCCCCTTCCATCCCTCCCTCTCTTTCCTTCTCTACTTCCTTCCTTCTTTCCTCTCCCTCCCTTCTCCCCTTTCATCCCTCCTTCCCTTTCCTTCACTCCTTCCTTTCTTCTTTCCTCCCACTCCCTCCCTTCTCCCTTTCCATCTCTCCCTCTTTCCTTCTCTCCTTCCTTCCTTCTTTCCTCTCCCTCCCTTCTCCCCTTTCATCCCTCCTTCCCTTTTCTTCTCTCCTTCCTTCCTTCTTTCCTTCCTCTCCCTCCCCTCTCCCCTCCATCCCTTCTTCCCTTTCCTTCTCTCCTTCCTTCCTTCTTTCCTTCCTCTCCCTCCCTTCTCCTGTTCCCTCCCTCCCACCATTCCTTCCTTCCTTCCTTCCTTCCTTCCTTCCTTCCTTCCTTCCTTCCTTCCTTCCTTCCTTCCTTCCTTCCTTCCTTCCTTCCTTCCTTCCCCCATCTCACCAATACAGTGACTTTGGGCAACGGCAGTGGCGAAATTCAAATTTTTTTAGTACCGATTCTGTGGGCGTGGCTTGGTGGGAGTAATGTGACTTGGTAGGCGTGGCAGAGGAAGGATAATGCAAAATCCCCATTCCCTCCCCACCCCTGGGGGAAGGATATTGCAAAACCTCCATTCCCACCACACTCTGGGGCCAGCCAGAGGTGGTATTTGCCAGTTCTCTGAACTACTCAAAATTTCCACTACCGGTTCTCCAGAACCTGCTGGATTTCACTCCGGGCAACGGTGAAAAACCAAATTTAAGACATATCAAGCTAAATTAGCTGTTTTCAAATCTCTCTCGCTTTCTCTTTCTCTTTCTCTTCCTCTTCCTCTCTCTCTCTCTCTTCCTCTCTCTCTCTCTCTCTCTCTCTCCATGATGCCACTGCTCTAAGAATTGCTCAAGGCCCTCTGGATTAAAAATGAGATTGAACCTAAATTTTGTGCCCACAAACCACACCAAAAAACATGCTAACAAACGGTCACATCTCCCTGGACTACTGTAAAGCTCTCTACATGGGGCTCCCCTTGCGGTGCACCCGGAGACTCCAACTGGTCCAGAATGCGGCCGCGCGGGTGATTATGGGAGCAACAGGGCACTCCCATGTAACATCTCTCCTGCGCGAGCTGCACTGGCTCCCAGTGGTCTTCCGGGTGCGCTTCAAGGTGTTGGTTCTCACCTTTAAAGCGCTCCATGGCATAGGGCCAGGATACTTGCGAGACCACCTGCTGCCACCGGCCAATACGCTCGCACAGAGAAGGCCTCCTCAGGGTGCCGTCGGCCAAGCAATGTCGGCTGGCGGCCCCCAGGGGGAGAGCCTTCTCTGTGGGGGCACCTGCCCTCTGGAATGAGCTACCTCCTAAAATACAACTGATCCCAGACCTCCACACTTTCCGTAAAGCCCTGAAGACTTATTTATTCCAACAAGCCGGCCTAGCTTAAAGGGTTTTAATGGGGATTTTTAATCTTTTAATTTTATTGATTTTGGATTTTAAATTGGAAATTTTTTGATTTTGTAGAATTGGAATTTTAAATTGGTAATGCCAATGATTTAATTTATTTTAGGTTTTTTCTTAACTTTTGTACTATATGTGTTTTAATTTCTGGCTGTCCACTGCCCTGAGTCCCCCTGGGGAGAAGGGCGGTATATAAGTTAGTTAGTTAGTTAGTTAGTTAGTTAGTTAGTTAGTTAGTTAGTTAGTTAGTTAGATAAATAAATAAATAAATAAATAAATAAATAAATAAACAAATAAACAAACAAACAAACAAACAAACAAACAAACATACAAACAAATAAATAAATAATAAACCATGCTAACAAACAGTCACACGATTTCCCTTTCAAGCATCTCTTGCTGCTTGGACTTACTTGCTTCCCACTATACGTACAACCTTCGTAGTCCTCGCCTTGTGGCGTTTGCACTGTGCAGCTCTGGAAACAAAAGAAGAACGGCATAAATTAATCAGAAACACAGGTGAGTTCTTGTCTTAGCGACCGTTCCAAGTTACGACGAATGCCAAACAAGGTCCTTGACAAGCAGGACTCAAAGTTCCAACAGCCGCACCCCCGGATCGCATTCTGGACACTTGGCAAATGGCCCACATTGGCGGCTGTTTGCACTGTCTCATGGTCACACAACTACAATGTGCAGATTTTTTTTTTTTTAATGCAAGAAACTGGAGTTCAGTTCTGGCGAAAAATGCATCACTGTGGACAAAGGGTTCCTTTAACGACCATTGCATGCAAACTGTGATTTGGATTAACTCCTATTAAGGGGTTGCATCTATGTCCCTCTCTTAGGTTGGCTATTGCAGCATGCATGCTGCAAATCAACAAAGCTTGCTCTCCTATGGAGAGATCCAGAATGCAGAATAACAGAGTTGGACGGGACCTTGGAGGTCTTCTAGTCCAACCCCCTCCTAGAGCAGCAAACCCTATACCAGTGGTGGCTAACCTTTTTCCCATCGTGTGCCAAAAGCAGGGGGAACACGGGAGGGTCGTGCGTGCATGTGCTCGCACCTATAATTCTATGCACTCTTCCCCCCTGCACATAAATGCGTGACCCCCCCCCCCACGTGGCACGTGATGGCACAGTTGGCCCGGTAGGCCCGTTTTTCATCCTCCCCAGGCTCCAGAGGCTTTCTAGGAGCCTGGGGAGGGCCAAAATTTCCTTCTCTTCCAAAGGCCATCCGGAGGCCAGAAACCGCCCATTTGCCAACTTCCAGTGGGACCAGAAGGCCCGAAAATCAGCTGGCCAGTTGGCCCGGTAGGCCCGTTTTTCATCCTCCCCAGGCTCCAGAGGCTTTCTAGGAGCCTGGGGAGGGCCAAAATTTCCTTCTCTTCCAAAGGCCATCCGGAGGCCAGAAACCGCCCATTTGCCAACTTCCAGTGGGACCAGAAGGCCCGAAAATCAGCTGGCCAGTTGGCCCGGTGGGCCCGTTTTTCGTCCTCCCCAGGCTCCAGAGGCTTTCTAGGAGCCTGGGGAGGGCCAAAATTTCCTTCTCTTCCAAAGGCCGTCCGGAGGCCGGAAACCGCCCATTTGCCAACTTCCAGTGGGACCGGAAGGCCCGAAAATCAGCTGGCCAGCGCACGCCTGTCTGCCAGAGCTGAGCTCGTGTGCCCACCAATATGGCTCCGTGTGCCACCTGTGGCACGTGTGCCATAGGTTCACCATCACAGCCCTATACCTTGCTGCCCAGTTTCTTCTGGAAAACCTCTATGATGGAGCACCCACAACTTCTGGAGGCGAGCTGTTCCACTGATGAATTGTTCTCACTGTCAGAAAATTTCTCCTTTAGCTTTAGGTTGCTTCTCTCCTTCTTTAGCTTCCATCCATTATGTCTTTACTTGCCCTCAGGTGCTCTGGAGAATAGCTGGACTCCCTCTTTTCTGTGGCAACCCCTCAAATATCAGAAGGCTGCTAACGTGTCGCACTAGTTGTCCCAAAGGCGCTTTTTCAAGAGGCAACTGGGCTTTCTGGTTTTTCTTTGAAGACATTTTCCTTCTCATCCCAGAAGCTTCCTCAGCTCTGGCTAGATTTATACTCCTTGCAGACAGCTGGTCATTTGCATTCTTTTAGATTCTAAAATGTAGAGAGTCGTTGAGGCCTCTTGGAGGTTTATCTGTGTTGTCGGCATCACCTGAGTGGTGCAAATGATTGTGGAGCTGTTGAAAGCCTTCTTGGAACTGTCCTTTCAAGAGTTCCAACAAGGTGTTGTGGCCCCGTCCTCTGAGCCTATCCCATTGGAGGAAGGAAGCTCTGGGCATGAGGAAGAGGAGCCAGCCAGATCTCCCAGCCCCCCCCCCTCTGGCACCGGCTCAGGTGCCAGCTGAAAGAGAGCAAAGTAGTGGGGAAACAGGTGTCTCAGATGAGAGTGAGGGAGAGACGTCATTCCTGGACGCACGTCAACGAAGGCGAGATAAGCGCTTGCAGCAGCTGAGGAGACGTACGAGGGAATAGACCTGAGTCACTGGATTTGAGTCACAGGACCAATGAGTCACTGGATCACACCCCAGAGACTATATAAGAGAGGGTGGTGGTCAGTGATCCCTGTGACGAACAAAACTCAATCTGGTAGTCATTGGAGCCTGAAGCTGCTAAAAGAACGGATTTTGGCAAAGCTACGTATGTGATTTTCTTTCTGTGAACAATTAAAGCACTTGGCAGACGGTGTGAATATCGCTGCCAAGTTGGAGATAAGGACTGTGGTGTGTGCCAAGTGCTTCTTTAACCCTCGACTGGCTGTGTTTTTGTGGGTGTGTGTAGAGGGGGACAGATCACAAGGCTCCACACCCATTTGCACCACTCAGGTGACTCAGGTCAAAGACAAACCTCCAAGTGGCCTCAACGACCCTCTAAAAGGATGCAAATGACCAGCTGTCTGCAAGGAGTATCAATCCTTCCCTTCCCCACCATCCAGTCAGAGCTGAAGAAGCTTCTGGGGTGAGAAGCGAAACGTCTTCAAAGAAAAAAAAACAGAAAGTCCAGTTGCCTCTTGAAAAACCACCTTGGGGACAACTGTGACCTGTGTGACATGTGTCAGCATTTCACGCTGCACTTACTCCAATGCTGACATAAGAAGAAGAAGAAGCGGAGGCATCTGGAAAGAGACATTTTACCCTTCACCTACTTATTTTCACTGGGGAGAATATCACCTAGGAGATGGGATGGGAGGGGGGAAATTCCTTTGAGTGGGAGCAGTAGATCGGGGCAGAGTGACGGGAAAGATGGCCAATGAGTACAGAGGAGTGGGGAAAGGAAAAGGAGGGTTTGCCTGAGGAAGCCAGAGTTGGCTGCGATGAGTCGGAGATAGAACGTGTGTGCTTAATAAATTAGAGTTTTTTTTCAAAGACTTTGTTTGAAATGCAATTTATTCAAGACGACTTCGAAACCTGACAACATGTCTCCATAGACGTGTCACACTAGTTCTTCTCTTTGTTAGACTAGATACATCAGTTCCTGCAACTGCTCGTCGTGTAGTTTAGCCTCCAGTTTCCTAATCATCATTTTTATACCTCTCTTCACTCTTTCTAGAACCTCAGCATCATTTTTGTATCGTGGTGACCAGAACTGGATGCAGGATTCCAAGTGTGGCCTTACCAAGGTATTAAAAAGTGGTATGAACACTTCAAGTGATCTTGATTCTATCCCTCTGTTGATGCAACTTAGAACTGTGTTGGCATTTTTGGCAGCTGCTGCACACGGCTGGCTCATATTTAAGTGATTGTCCACTAGACTTCAAGATCCCTCTCACAGTTACTACCACTGAGCCAGGTACCACCTATTCTACACCTGCGCATTGGGTTTTTCTTGGCTAAGAGTAAAACCTTACTTTTCTCATCACCAAATTGCATTTTGTTGGATAATGCCCAGTGTTCAATGATGTTCAGGTCTCCATCTCCATTAAACCAACTTACAAAGCAAACATTTCTTCTGTCTCTCTCTCTCATGAGTTACTTACCTGGAAAGGCAGAAACGACAACGCGTGCTCAATCAGAAGGCGCATTAGCCGTTTGGAGTAGAAAATAAACTCATCCCGGCTTGTCTCCTTGTTTCTGGAAAGAAGAAAAGGGACAGGACAAATATGTGTCAACTCGCAAAGCATCTGCTCTCGAGTTGCCAAAGGCAAGGCAGATGGGAAACCGACAAAGCAACACGGCAGCCAAAGACAGGAGGCATATTCCAGACATATCTTTCTCAAGACTGTCTCCCAGGGTAACCCACAGCGGCCAGAGGGGAGTGATCTCTACAACCAATGAAATTGCTCCATTTGCAAATGTGATTGATGACACACCCTGGGGGGAGGGGGGGGAACAGGGTCATGATTAGGGCTGTAAATTACGTGGGGTCAGAGTTGGCTTCATTTGGGTACCTGCCGGCATGGAGCTCCTAATAACTAACTGGATTTCTTTTGAAGCTTGGCTCGAGGCTCATGATTTAATTAGGGCATCCGTCGGAACCCTGAATAATATGATCTTGGAGGAGGGTAACGATATGTGAAAATGGAGACAGAGAGAAGACATGCTAGCCTATGAAACGGTCAGATAAAAGGACACTTAGCCCACAGCTGCATAATGGATATAACAAGAAACTCAGAAGGGATAAAGTCAGAGTTTCTGGCTTTGCAGACCGGGGAGAGGGGGAGAGGGGATGCTTCCTGATGAATGGCAGATGCTCCTGCCACTCACGGAAATGGCACATGTGCACACACGCCTTCCTGCTACTCGTGCAAGTAGGGATGTGCGGGCGGGCGCTTGCCTGCCATATCCATGTCCCGGTTCCAAATGGCTTAAGGCCCGATATAGTGGGCTGCAGTCTGGGGGTTGTGGATCCCTGCTCCAAGTTACTGGGATGCAAAGGTGATGGATAGGGAATTGAGTCAGTTTGTTGCAGCACACACAATCAGACACACAATTAAAATACTTCTGCAGGATTCATCTACATAAGAAAATGTCTTTATATACAATACCACTGTAGGTTTTTCCACGCCGTAGAGAGGAGAAATAGCAAGTACAAACACAGCACAAAATGGAGAAAGCAAAATGGAGGAGGGAAAAGCTAGTGCCCTCAAGCTTATATACAGAACAGTTAAGCCACGCCCAGGCTCCAAACTGTCTCTTATGGCCCCATATAACAAATACTATGTTTCAGTTACCAAACAGCCCTCATTGGCCGATCTGTTACCATGTCTATTCCAGTCTATGAACATATTCTGACAAATTGTGCTTTGAAACTTGCCAGATTCGGTTAATGCAGCTTGATAATAAATTAGAATGACATTACAGGGAGTCCTTGACTTACAACCTTTCGTTTAGTGACCGTTTGAAGTGACAATGGCACTGAAAAAAGTGATTTACTACGGATTTTCACACTTAACACTCGTTAAGTGAATCTGCCTTCCTCGTTGACTTTGCCTGTCAGAAGCAAAGTCCCCGGGACACAGCAACACGTCATAAGTATGAGTCTGTTGCCAAGTGTCTGGATTTTCATCAATGTTGCAACGGTGTGAAAACGGTCCTAAGTCACTTTTCCCCGGTGCCTTTGTAACTTCGAACGGTCCCTAAATGAACTGTTGTAAGTCAAGGACTACCTGTATTTCCCACACACCTGAGTTTATAGCAGAGTAGAGGGTGGGAGAATATGGAGACAGTGGACATTTGCACCAATTCGGAGGCTGAAGACTCACCGGATGATGGTGTGCATCCCTCTGACCTGTGGTGTGTTCTTCAGGACACTGAGGGTCTTGGGAAGGGGGTGGCACAGGTGAGCAGAAGCCAACGCTGCCCTGCAAATGAAGAAGTATGGGTCAACTTGAAGACAGATCTCCCCGAGGTCTCCTTTTCCCCATCTGAACCAACCACACAGATTTCTGGACACGTTTCCTGGAGCATCCAAAGAAAAGCCTCCGTTCCTTCTTTGAGCTAAGTACAGGTTGAAGTCTCGCATTGTGCCCAGGTTAAGGATGAAGCATTCAACATTGCTCCGTGTCATACATTTTGAAAAAGAGTATTTCTAGTTCAGGGTTGAATTGTAGGTCCTTGCTGTTCTCTGAGCTCGGTGGCTTTCTTGGAGATGTTTCATGACCCAACTAGGTAACATCATCAGTGCTAGAAGGGACGGGGATGGGTGGAGTGAGGAGAAGGAGAAGGAGAAGGAGAAGGAGAAGGAGAAGGAGAAGGAGAAGGAGAGGAAGTGGAAGAGGAAGAGAGGAGGAGGAGGAGGAGGAGAAGTAGAAGAAGTAGAGGAAGAGGAGGAGGAGGAGGAGGAGGAGAGGAGGAGGAGAAGGAGAAGTAGAAGAAGTAGAAGAGGAAGGGGAAGAGGAAGAGGAGGAGAGGAGGAGAAGAAGAAGAGGAGGAGAAGGAGAGGGAGAAGAAGTAGAAGAGGAAGAGGAGGAGGAGGAGAAGAGAAGGAGAAGAAAAGAAGTAGAAGAAGTAGAAGGGGAAGTAGAAGAGGAAGGGGAAGAGGAAGAGGAGGAGGAGGAGGAGAAGAAGAAGAGGAGGAGAAAGAGAGGGAGAAGAAGTAGAAGAGGAAGAGGAGGAGAAGAGAAGGAGAAGGAAAGAAGTAGAAGAAGTAGAAGGGGAAGGGGAAGGGGAAGAGGAAGAGGAAGAGGAGGAAGAGGAGAAGAAGAAGAGGAGGAGGAGAAGGAGAGGGAGAAGAAGTAGAAGAGGAAGAGGAGGAGGAGGAGGAGGAAGAGAAGGAGAAGAAGTAGAAGAGGAAGAGGAGGAAGAGGAGGAGAAGAGGAGGAGGATGAGGAGGAGAAGTAGAAGAGGTAGAAGAGGAAGGGGAAGAGGAAGAGGAGGAGGAGAAGAAGAAGAAGAGGAGGAGAAGGAGAGGGAGAAGAAGGAGAAGAGGAAGAGGAGGAGGAGGAGAAGGAGAAGGAAAGAAGTAGAAGTAGAAGAGGAGGAGGAGGAGAAGGAGAAGGAGAAGGAAAGAAATAGAAGAAGTAGAAGAGGAAGAGGAAGAGGAGGAGAAGAAGAGGAGGAGGAGGACGAGAAGGAGGAGAAGGAGGAGAAGTAGAAGAGGAAGAGGAGAAGGAGAAGGAGAAGGAGAAGAGGAAGAGGAGGAGAAGGAGAAGAAGGAGAAGTAGAGGAAGTGGAAGAGGAAGAGGAGGAGGAGGAGGAGAGGAGAATGAGGAGGAGGAGGAGGAGGAGGAGGATTGTGAGGTTGTTTCATCACCTTGTGCCCACAGAATTCCCATCTTCTGGAGAGCTGAATCTTGCTTTTTTTTTTTCAAAATTTGGCATCCTTGGTGCTCTCTGAGGTTGGTAGTTATCTTCCAGCTTTTCATGACCCAACTGGGTAACATCATCAGTGTTAGAAGAGAGTGAGGTTTGCAGAGAGGAGGAGGAAGATGACAACTGTGGGGTTCTTAGGAATCTCCGAGGCTGGTGGTTTTCTTGAAGACACCATTGCACTAACGATGTTACGTTACGTAGTTGGGTTGTGAAACACCTACAAGCTCAGAGAGCACCAAGGACCCCAATTTTTGAAAACTCCCCGCCCCAAGATTCAGCTCTCCAGAAGATGGCAATTCTGAGGGCACCCGATGGAAAAAACATTTTTAATGAGAACGATGGTGAAATCCAAGAATTCAGCCTGCCAATAATTATTACACAGAACGGAGACAACAAGGAGCAACGGAGGAAGGGATTGGCCAGAAGTTTGAAAAACTCAAAGAATTTATTCAAGGGGTGCCTTATTCTGATCCGCCTCAAATCTGGAGGTTGCCCACCCTACCCTGTCTCAAAGAAGGTTACTGAGAACCGAACCAGGAAAACGAAACGGGTCAGCCGCCCGGCCAATTCTGTGTGGTTGGTTGGGCTGGGCCTAAAGGATAACCCGTGGATTCTTTCTGCATCCCTCAATCCCGGAGTTTTGCAAGAAAAGAGGATGCTGGCTACTTTTAACAACACCCACACAAAACGAAAGCAGAAGCCATTCAAAAAGCCATTTAAAGCAACAGGCAGGGAGACAGACAGACAGAGATCTCAACCATGTGAATTAGTGAATCGAGAGCCCAAATCAGTTTGCAAAATTCACAGAAAGCGTCAGCGTGTAACAAGGGGATTCAGATCTGCGTTTCGGTCCATTTGGCATCACCGGTTTTAGAATTCCTTCATGGCTGGCCGGGGGAGTTCTGGGAGTCGAAGTCCGCACGTCTTAAAGTTGCCAAGTTTGAGTAAAACACTGTTCTGTAGATAATATTCGATGGCTGGGGAATTCTGGGAATTGAAGTCCGTACATCTTACAGTGGACAAACACTGCTAGAGACACTCCACTAACCCAGCAAATTACTTAATATGGCTCTTTTCTGCTTTTCCATTAAAAAAAACCTTGAAGAGTCCTCTCTAATAGGGGTCTCCAACCTCGGCAGCTTTAAGACTTGTGGACTTCAACTCCCAGAATTCCTCAGCCAGCGGCTGAGGAATTCTGGGAGTTGAAGTCCACAAGTCTTAAAGCTGCCGAGATTGGAGACCCCTGCCCTATAATATCAAGTTTTCACCTCACCAAAAGCCTCTCATGTTTTGTTTTCAAGAGAAACAAACTACATGTTACACCTTCTCTCCATGAAGATATCACTCCCTTAAAAACAAGGTTGCTAGACAGCCTCCATTGTCTTCTAATTGAATTCTACCAACTTAAAGAAAAGGTAAAGCTTCCTCTCGCACATCTGTACTAGTCGTTCCCGTTTCTACAGAACGGTGCTCATCTCCGTTTCAAAGCCGAAGAGCCAGCGCTGTCCGAAGACGTCTCCGTGGTCCTGTGGCCGGCATGACTCAACGCCAAAGGCGCACGGGACGCTGTTACCTTCCCAACAAAGGTGGTCCCTATTTTTCTACTTGCATTTTTTACGTGCTTTCGAACTGCTAGGTTGGCAGAAGCTGGGACAAGTCACGGGAGCTCACCCCGTTACGCGGCCCTAGGGACTCGAACCGCTGAACTGCCAAACTTTCGAGCGGCAAGCTCAGCGTCTTAGCCACTGAGCCCATCTTAAATTTTCTCAAATACAGCCATGAACATCAAATCTATCCTAAAATGGAGGCTATCTGGAATGGAAGCGCTGACTTTTCTCCTCTTTTCCAGCCCTGTTAATGGACCTTCTAAATCATGTTGACTCCATGTCCATGGAATCACCTCATCATAGTGATGGGTCTCCAGAAGCTACAGTAGTGGCCAAAATTGTACTTTTGGAAAAGTATATTTTTAAAACTAGCTAATAACACTTTTTTTTTTGGAGTAGTACCATAAAATTATATATCAATGGAAAGATAATTTAATCAAGAATGTAATGCCATAACCTTTATGAAGGATTTGCTATTAGAATAGCAGTATAAAGAAGAAAAGGGAAAAACGTAGAAAAAACGAGATATACAAAAATGATTCCCATGTCAGTTAATACTTAGTTGGGTAACGTTTAGCATGAATGATGGCCTTACAATGTCTTCCCATGGAGTGAACTAAGCCTTTTAATTCTGCAGCTGTTATCATGTGAAACCAAGACTGAATGATGGCTTCTATTAACTGGGTTTTATTCCTGGGTTGCTTCTGCCTAACAAGTTTCTTTAGTCGGCTCCATAGATTTTCAATTGGGTGAAGGTCTGGGCTATTCCCAGGCCATTCCAGCAGTGGAATAGGATTATCTTGAAACTCCTCCCCAAAAAGTGGTGTTATTAGCCATCAAACCTCAAAAATACCCTTTTCCCAAAAGGTTCCCACAATTTTGGCCACTACTATAAGATGGAGGCTATCTGGAATGGAAGCACTGGCCAGAGTTTCTTCTCCTTTCCAGCCCTGACAATGGACCTTCTGAGGGCCATGGAATCACCTCATCACGTTGATGGGTCTTCAGAAGCTACCGAATGAAGTTGACGCCAGAGGTTGGGTCCACTCCTCGGAACCCTACTCCAAATGTTCTCCTAATGATGCCATCGTTGGCAGGTCTACTATGTTGAGGGGAGAAGGCCACAGACCAGGAGTGGGCTTCAAAAATTTTAGCAAGGGGTTCTCTGCCTGGTAGCTGGGTGGGCGTGGCCATGGTGGGCGTGGCCTAGTCAGCCTCCTGCACCATGGTGGTGGTGGTGGGGGTTTTGCCCTCCCCGGGCTCCGGAGGCTTTTCTTGAGCCTCCGGGAGGGCGAAAATGGCCTCCCCAGGCTCCAGAGGCCCTCTGGAGGCTGGAAACAGGCCCATTTCCAGCCTTCCCAAACTTCCGTTAGGCCCATTTTTCGCCCTCCCGGAGCCTTCATACGCGCCCTGCACTTACCTGCATCCAAAACGGGCCGCGTGGAGACTCCTGGGAGGGATGGGGTGGGCGGAGCCAGCCAGGAGTGGGATTTGAGGGTTCTCCAAACTGCACAGAGTCTTAGCTAGAGGTTCTCCCGAACCCCTGCGAACCCCCCAACAGCCCAACCCCTGCCACAGACGCAGAACCCTGTTTTTGCTAGAGAAGCCAACCCTAAAACCACACCAGCGGGGTTAGAAGAAGGGCAAGCTGACCCACACCACGGGGTCCTCCTTCCCATGCATCGTTGAGCACCAGCAGAAGAAGCTCACACCATTTAGTACTCAAATCAAACCAGGATGCCAATTGGTTCCTCACATATCCCAGCGCAGCTTCCTCTGTTCATCAGGTGAGTTGAGGCATTTTGGGACGAAACCAGGTAGGAAAACCGACAGAGCAGTCCCCATCCCAGAGAATTGAGGGGTTTTTTTGGGGGGTGGGGGAAGGGGGTTGGAGAGAGAGAGAAATCAAAAGAAAAAGAAGTCAAATGAGAACACTCCAACACACAACTAAATTTGGCTTCCGAGGTAGGTAGAAACAGAGGTAGAGGGGAGAAGGTTCCACCAAGGCCACCACCTTCACCATCGAAGTCCTGTTGAGATGTTCCGGGTTCAAATTTCTGGCATGAAAGCTAGACGGGACAAGGAAGGAAGGGGTCCACCACCGAATGTCTATGGAGATTCTCAGTCATCCAGGTCATGGTTTTTCCCAAAGGTGTTTTTTCAAAAAAGCAACTGGATTTACTTCGTTTGTTTTTTCCTTGAGACATTTCGCTTCTCGTCCAAGAAGCTTCTTCCGTTCTAGAGAACAGAACGGAAGAACAGAACGGAAGAAGCCTCTGGAACGAGAAGCGAAATGTCTTCAAGGAAAAACAAAGGAAGCCCAGTTGCCTTTTGAAAAAAGCACCTTTGGGAGTTCCACCACCGAAAGTATCTGTGATTGAGAGGAGAAGATGCTTCTGATAAGAATTTTCTATCCTAAGGTACTTTAGGAAGACAGCCAAACTTTCAGAAGCATTGGCTACACAGCCAAAAATCAAATACAGGTAATCCTCGATTTACGGGCCACAATCGAGTCCAAAATTTCCACGGCTAAGTGAGGCGGTTTGGTGAGCTGTGCCTCATTTTACGCCTTTTTGCCACAGTCAAACGAGTTACTGCAGTTGTTAAGCGAATCATGTGGTCGTTAAACAAATCTCACTTCTCCCCCCCCCATTGACTTTGCTTATCAGAAATGGGCTGGGAAGGTCACAAAAGGGGGTGCCATGACCCCAGGACAATGCAACGGTCATTTTGAATCACATGACCACAGGGACGCTGCAATGGCCATTAAGTGTAAAACACGGCCATAATTCACTTTTTTCAGTGCCGTCGTAACTTCAAAGAGTCCCTATTATTATTTAACGTATGGCACGTCATACATGGACTAGGAATGTATATTAACATTCAAGCAGATTAGTGGAACCCAATAAAATATAAATGTTTTTTCAAATATCAATGTCTAAGCCAGGCGTGTCAAACTCGATTTCATTGAGGGCCACATCAGGTTTGTGTTTGACCTCGGGGGGGGGGGGCGTGGCATGGTCAGGAGGGGCGTGGCCAGCATGACATCATTTGTGTTGGGGGGCACCTGTAGTAGCAAAAGTGGGCTCCCAAGCTCCGTTTTCTGCTGGGACGGCCTCCTGCAACACTCTGCCAGTGAAAATGGAGCTCGGGAGTGCCGCCCACAGCCCTCACGAGCTCCGTTTTACTGGCAGAGGCATCGCGGGCCGGTCCTTCGCTATTTCCAGGGTGGCCCTGAGGGCCAGATCTGGCCCCCGGGCCTTGAGTTAGACACCCCTGGTCTAGGCCATCTGAGAATTGAAGCACAGCATTTGTTCTGACCCAGGCTTAGCAAAAGCCAGAAACCAACTCCTTGTCATGGAAAAAAACCCTCATTATTTATCTGCTGTGAATTAATGGCATTCACATACCGA
The DNA here is from genome assembly GCA_038048745.1 of Coluber constrictor foxii. Lineage (NCBI taxonomy): Eukaryota > Metazoa > Chordata > Lepidosauria > Squamata > Colubridae > Coluber > Coluber constrictor. Next base: position 3,337,497 of record CM075960.1, read on the forward strand.
AAAGTCCAGGCAAGAGTCCTTCAAGGAGTTAACTGCAGTAATACACCTTATCAGTTCCTTACAATAATTGCCAGGCCAGAAGCTCCTAGCTGCAAAGCTGCAAATTAAGTTCTGGCAAGCAGTCTCTGAGGCACGAAACACCATGAGAGAAATCTTCAGAAATACGAACAGTTGTCTCCTACAACCACCACTCCCCTTTCCTTCTATTTATTCCCCAGCCAGGGAGGGGCCATTCAGCGTCCACGTGTGCCTTGCTTCCCGAGTCAACTCCTTGTCCTCCATTGTTCTCCTCTCATAACTGCTCTGCGCATAGTTGCATCTGGAACAGGCCCCAGCTGTTCTTCCTCCTCACTCATCTCAGCCTCCAAAGGCAGCTGCCTCTCCGGTGGCTGGGAGATGTCAGATGGCCCTGGCTCTATCTCTGCGTCCGACTCAGAGCATCCATCAGAGCCTTCCCCAGACTCCAGCGCTGGCCCAAGTTCCTCCCCAACCTCCTCATCGTCCGAGTCTGCCACCAGCTCCGCAGCCAGCTGGCGGGCCACAACAGCATCATTTATATAAATAGTCACTAAATGCATGATTGTAACTCAAGGACGACCTGCAAACACTGTTTTGGAAGGTTACAGGTAGTCCTCGACTTACAACAGTACATTTAGTGACCATTCATAGTTACAGCGATGCTGAAAAAAGCGAGTTACGACCGTTTTTCACACTTATGACCGTTGCGGCATCCCCATGATCGAAATTCAGATGCTTGGCAGCCGACTCATATTAATGACGGTCGCAGTGTCCCAAGGTCATGTGATCCCCTTTTGTGACCTTTTGACAAGCAAAGTCAAAGGGGAAGCCAGATTCACTTAACAACCGAGTTACTGACAAAACGCAATGATTCACTTAACAACCATCGCAAGAAAAGTCGTAAAACGGGAGAATCTCACTTAAAAAATATTTCACTCAGCTACATAAATTTGGGGCTCCATTGTGCTCGTAACTCGAGGGCTACCTGTACTGGGGAACACTTTTTATGGCACATGAAAGAGAGGTAGAAGGTCTCTACTCGGTGGTGGAAAATTCTGGTCATTTGGTTCCTGTGGGTTTCCCCCCCGAGCTTCCCTTCACGAGAACAAAGTTTGAATTGGAAAGTGCAAGCAAAGAGACTCTGATCACAGGAAGAGAGAAACAGAAGAAAAGAAGAAGAAAAAAAACGAAGCCAAGGAAATAAAATGACACCGACCGACCGACCGAGGCATTTCAAGCAAAGACGGAGGCAGCCTAGAAGATGCTGTCTTTTGAACCAGGAGGGTGATTTTTTTTTTTGCTAGTTTGTTATGAAATGTATTTATAATGAAATGTATTTATGTAACTTATTTATTATGAAATTTATTTATTATGAAATTTATTTATATTTAGGATATTTATTTATTTATATTTATTTATGATATTTATTTAATTAATATATTTGATTGTTTGTTTGTTAATTATGAAATTTATTTATGACATCTATATGCTGCCCAACTCACATCCAAGGTTTCTGGGTGGCTTACAACATAAAAACATTGAAGCATTTAAAAAAAACCCATTAAAATCAAAAATCCTAGAAACACAACAGATAAAATCATCAACAACTAAAATATTTCAAGGCCCTATGTTAAGAGACAGGAGATCCCAAGACTATTTCTCGAACGTGTTTTCCTTCCTCCTCTCTCTTTCTTTTTCCCTCCTTCCCTCTTTTTCTTCCTTCCTTCCCCTTTTCCCCTCCCTCCCTTTCTTTCCCTTCTTTTTCCCTCTCTCCTTTCTTTTCCTTCCTTCCTTCTCTTTCCCTTCCTTTTCTTTCCCTTTCCCTCATCCCCAACTTTTTCCCCTCTCCTTTCTTTTTCTCCCTTCCCTCCCCCTGCCCACCATCCCTCCCTCCCTTTCTTTCTTTCTCTTTCTTTTCCTCCCTTCCTTTCTTCCTCCCTTCCTTCCCTTCTTCCTTTTCTTTCTTCTTTTCCTCTTTCTCCCTCCCGCCCTCCGTCATTATAATACTGACTAGAATGGACTACAGGAATCAGAGGTTCATCTCTGGAGATTAAATCTTTTTTTGTCAAAATCTCAGCTGCCACCTAGAATCACAGGGTGCTTTTCCTTTGCAATTAAATGATCAAAGTCCTCACAGGATGAAATAAGATCCAAGGCTGGTCTCTTTCATGGGTAGATCACCTCCTGATGATTTTATGACATAACTCTTCAGGGCAGCAATGCAAAACTCATCGCCAATGTCTGTTTTACAGGCCAGTCTTCAATTTCCCAGCCTAGCCTACGGCTGCAAGATTTCCTGGTGGTCTCCTATCCAAGTTCTAACTAACTGCAATTTGAGCCTGCTTATTAAAGCTACTTTTCATCTCTTGAAAGAATCTTCCTGCGATTCCTAGCTGCACTGGAGCTTATGTGGCATTACAAATTCATCCTCAAAATGTTAAGCTTCCATTTTGTTTAATCCAAGTAAAAGTCGGCAACCAGAAGTTGGGAAACGGGCCTTTTCCGGCCTCCAGAGGGCCTCAGAGGGCGGGCGGGAGGCTAGAAAGCCTTTCCTAGAAAGCCCCTGGAGCCTGGGGAGAGCGAAAAATGGGCCTTCCCCACCCACCCCAGAGGCCTTTCAGAGGCCGGGAACAGCTTGTTTCCTGACTTCCGGTGGGCCCAGAAGGCCCGAAAATCAGCTGGTCGGCTCACACATGCGCACTGGAGCTGAGCTAGGGCAATGCTCGCGTGCCCACTGATACAGCTCTGCGTGCCACCTGTGGCACGCGTGTCACAGGTTCTCCATCACAGCTTTAGAGGATCTCCTGACTCCTAAAATCAATTGAAAATTGAAAACAGAAGCAAAAAACAACAACAACATTATTTTTCAACCTGTTTTTCCTCAGACAACAAAGCAAAGACCAAATAAGCTAAAATTTAAAACTTAACCAAAAGGTTTTTGTTTTTGTTTTTAAATTTAAAAGGCCAACATGGACCCCGCGATTTGAGGACATTCTTATCCTCAAACACAAGAAGAGAAGTATTTCTTTTTATACAGTTTGCTAGATTTTGGCACCCAGGAGGAAACTGAGCTGGCCTCCGCCGTGCTTCAAATGCCTCGAGGCTGATGCAGAAGGGAGGAGACATGGCTGTGGGAGAAAACAGGCACCCAACCTTACCTGACACTGAGTTCACGCTGCGGGAACAACACAACAAAGACAGTGAAATCGGTTATTAAAACACACCAGCAGGGAAAACAGGAAGCCAGGAAGGAAATTAATATTTTTTAAAAAATCAAAATAAAACAAGAACAGGTCTTCCATATTCACCGCCCTGCAAAATTCATGTTTTTTAAGTTTTTTTTTCTTAAAGGGGTCATGGTCTCGGTTTTGCTCAGAACAGGTTTATGCAATGATTTGGTTTGCTGTTGGATTCAAATGCTTGCCATGCGTTTGTTTGATTGTTTGTATCCTGTCTTTGTTGTTATTATTTACTCTATGCATTAAATATGAAACTCAAGTCAACTGGACATTCAAAAATGCGTCACAAATACCACTGACTGGTGCTAATGGTTGATACGGGTTGCTGCCAGTGTCCTAGGTATCAACCAAGGTGTACGATGATATTATTATTGATGATATCATATTATTATCTCTTTTATTCATTCAACATGAAACTCAGTCAACTGGACATTCAAAAATGCATCACAAATACCACTGACTGGTGCTAATGGTTGATACACGTTGCTGCCAATGTCCTAGATATCAACCAAGTACCTTCTTAAGGTGTACAATGATATTATTACTGATGATATCATATTATTATCTCTTTTATTCATTAAACATGAAACTCAGTCAACTGGACATTCAAAAATGCATCACAAATACCACTGACTGGTGCTAATGGTTGATACACGTTGCTGCCAATGTCCTAGATATCAACCAAGTACCTTCTTAAGGTGTACAATGATATTATTACTGATGATATCATATTATTATCTCTTTTATTCATTAAACATGAAACTCAGTCAACTGAACATTCAAAAATGCATCACAAATACCACTGATTGGTGCTAATGGTTGATACACGTTGCTGCCAGCATCCTAGATATCAACCAAGTACCTTCTTAAGGTGTACGATGATATTATTATTGATGATATCGTATTATTATCTCTTTTATTCATTAAACATGAAACTCAGTCAACTGGACATTCAAAAATGCGTCACAAATACCACTGACCGGTGCTAATGGTTGATACGCGTTGCTGCCAGCATCCTAGATATCAACCAAGTACCTTCTTAAGGTGTACGATGATATTATTATTGATGATATCGTATTATTATCTCTTTTATTCATTAAACATGAAACTCAGTCAACTGGACATTCAAAAATGCATCACAAATACCACTGATTGGTGCTAATGGTTGATACACGTTGCTGCCAGCATCCTAGATATCAACCAAGTACCTTCTTAAGGTGTACGATGATATTATTATTGATGATATCGTATTATTATCTCTTTTATTCATTAAACATGAAACTCAGTCAACTGGACATTCAAAAATGCGTCACAAATACCACTGACCGGTGCTAATGGTTGATACGCGTTGCTGCCAGCATCCTAGATATCAACCAAGTACCTTCTTAAGGTGTACGATGATATTATTATTGATGATATCGTATTATTATCTCTTTTATTCATTAAACATGAAACTCAGTCAACTGGACATTCAAAAATGCATCACAAATACCACTGATTGGTGCTAATGGTTGATACACGTTGCTGCCAGCGTCCTAGGTATCAACCAAGTACCTTCTTAAGATGTACGATGATATTATTATTGATGATATCGTATTATTATCTCTTTTATTCATTAAACATGAAACTCAGTCAACTGGACATTCAAAAATGCGTCACAAATACCACTGATTGGTGCTAATGGTTGATACACGTTGCTGCCAATGTCCTAGATATCAACCAAGTACCTTCTTAAGGTGTACGATGATATTATTATTGATGATATCGTATTATTATCTCTTTTATTCATTAAACATGAAACTCAGTCAACTGGACATTCAAAAATGCGTCACAAATACCACTGACTGGTGCTAATGGTTGATACGCGTTGCTGCCAGCATCCTAGATATCAACCAAGTACCTTCTTAAGGTGTACGATGATATTATTATTGATGATATCGTATTATTATCTCTTTTATTCATTAAACATGAAACTCAGTCAACTGGACATTCAAAAATGCATCACAAATACCACTGACTGGTGCTAATGGTTGACACGCGTTGCTGCCAGCGTCCTAGGTATCAACCAAGTACCTTCTTAAGATGTACGATGTTCCAAGTAGCGCAGTTTTTTGCAGTTCCGCTGGTGATATTGCAGGAAGCTGCAATTTGCTGATGTATCTTATAAAATTCTTGGACATGGTACCAAGTGTCCCGATGAAATGGGTATCACTGTTACATGTTTCATCCATAGCCGTGTAGTTTCGATGGCCAGGTTGCACGATTCGAATGCTTGCCATTTGTTTGTTCGTTTGTTTGTTTGTATTCCGTCATTGTTGTTGTTGTTATTTTTTTAAATATTTGATTTATATGCCGCCCTTCTCCGGAGACTCAGGGCGGCTTACAATGCGTTAAGCAATAGCCTTCATACTTTTGTATACTTTTATACAAAGTCAGCTTATTGCCTCCACAAACTGGGTCCTCAATAATGCATATAAATTGCATTATGAATAAATAAATAAATACAATACAATACAATGCAAAGATACTTTTTTTTAAAATTAGATTTATATGCCGCCCTTCTCCAGAGACTCAGGGCGGCTTACAATGCGTTAAGCAATAGCTTTCCTACTTTTGTATATTTATACCAAGTCAGCTTATTGTTCCCACAAACTGGGTCCTCAATTTACCTACCTTAGAAAGGATGCAAGGCTGAGTCAACCTTGAGCCTGGTGAGATTCGAACTTACAGTAATTGCAGACAGCTGGAGTTAATCACAATGCATTAGTCTGCTGAGCCACCAGGCCCCTTATTATTATTATTAATAATAATGTTGTAACTTCAAACAGTCATTAAATGAACTGTTGTAAGTGGAGTAGTACTTCCTGCACACTAGCCTCCCACTTATAACCATTTGTTTAGTGTCTGTTTGAAAATACAACAGTACGGATTAAAAGGACTTATTTCCATTTTTCACATTTACGACTGTTGCAGCATCCCTGTGGCCACGTGATCAGAATTCAAACACTCGGCACCTCGTTCCTCTTTATGACGGTTACAGGGTCCCATGATCCCCTTTTGCAACCTTCTGAAAAGTCAATCGGGAAATCCGAATTCACTTCACCACCGTGTGACTGACTTAACGGCTGCAGCGATGTCACTTAACAAACGTGTGAAGAAAAGGTCGTAAAATGGGGCAAAACTCACTTAAGAAATTTGTCGCAACAGGACGCAACAGAAATTCTGGGCTCAGTTATGTTCGCAAGTCGAGGACTTACCCGGATTTTTGTCCCCCTATTTGGGGACTTTCCCCAAATTATATTTTAAGAAGAATTTTAATATATCTCAGAAGGTGCAAATTATTTTTCTGAAATGGTATGTAGGGTTTCTTGCCTAGGCAGGGGGTTGGACTAGAAGACCTCCAAGGTCCCTTCCAACTCTGTTATTCTTCTCTTCTCTTCTCTTCTCTTCTCTTCTCTTCTCTTCTCTTCTCTTCTCTTCTCTTCTCTTCTCTTCTCTTCTCTTCTCTTCTCTTCTCTTCTCTTCTCTTCTCTTCCTCTTCCTCTTCCTCTTCCTCTTCCTCTTCCTCTTCCTCTTTCTCTTCAAATCCAGCACTGGTTATCCTCCTCCTCTTCCTCCTCCCACCAGGCCTCTTTTCTCCTCTTGTGGTTTTCGGTCCAACAGATTAATTTTAGGACTTTTGCGGGAACTGTTCTGGCTGCCAACCTGCTTCCGGGGCCAAGTCAAAGTGCTGGTTGGCACCTTCAGAACCCTACATGGCTTGGGGCCAGGTTATGTGAAAGACTGTCTTCCTTCAGTCATCATCTATCTGAATCAACAGGATGGGAAGGCAGGGCAGGTTACGGGTCCCATCCGGTGATGGGTTCTTCCCGGTTTGGCCTGGTTCTGCAGAGCCGGTAGCGGTGACGATATGATGTCACCGAACCGGTTCTGCCGCCCCCTGCCCCTCCTCGCCCCCCCACCCGCCGCGTTGTTCTTACCTTTTATTTGGCCCCACCCTCAGTCTATTGCTGCCTCCTGAGTCCTAGCTGATGGCTAGAGGGAAAAAAACTGTTTAAACTCTTGCTGTGGAGCTTCAAAGGGCCGCCCTACAGCTGATCAGTGTTAAAAGAAAACAAATGAGTAGACCAGTGCCTGCAAAAATAAATGGGTAAACCAGTACAGTTCTGCAAGCAGTTAAAAGCCTGGTAGATCAGTACCTCTGCTAAATCCTAAATAATTGTCACATGATCATCAAGCCACACCCACAAAATAAGCCACGCCCATAGAACCGTTAGTAAAAAAATTTAGAACCCACCCTTGGTCCCATCGATTAGGGATCATCACCTGGTGGGACCACAAAACAGGGGCCTTCTCGGTGGTGGCCCCTTCTTTATGAAGCATCATTCCCACAGAGGCAGGATTGGCCCCCAATCCTGTTCTACCGGTTTACTACCGGTTCTGTGGGTGTGGCTTGGTGGGCATGGCTTGGTGGGAGTGGCAGGGGAAGGATACTGCAAAATCTCCCTTCCCACCCCACTCCTGGAGGAAGGATATTGCAAAATCTCCCTTCCCACCCCACTTCTGGGGGAAGGATATTGCAAAATCTCCCTTCCCACCCCACTCTGGGACCAGCCAGAGGTGGTATTCGCTGGTTCTCCAAACTACTCAAAATTTCCGTTACCGGTTCTCCAGAACCTGTCAGAACCTGATGGATTTCATCCGATTGGCCCCCATCCTGCTACTTTTACGAAAGGCCCCGAAGACATCGTTTAAAGGGACTTATGGCCGTTTTTCACACTTACGACCGTTGCAGCATCCCCAAAATTCAGGTGCTTGGCAACTGACTCGTATTTATGACAGTCAGAGTTCCCGGGGTCATGTGTGATCATCCACGTTTGTGACCTTCGGACGAGCAAAGTCAAGGGGGGGAAGTCAGATTCACTTAGCAACCGGGTTACTAACTTAACAACAGTGGTGGTTCACTTAAGAACTTTGACAAGAAAAGTTATAAAACAGGCCTGGGGACCCTGAAGGGAGATCAAGGGGTTGGTTTGATTGTGGTGTGGTGTTGAGTGGAGGTAGGATGGGGTTATTATTTTTTTATGCCTAAGGAGATTCTCAGTCATCCACATCATGGTTGTCCCAAAATGTGCTTTTTTCAAGAAGCCACTGGACTTTCCGGTTTTTCTTTGAAGATGTTTTGCTTCTCATCCAAGAAGCTTCTTCAGCTCTGACTGGATGGTGGGGAAGGGAAGGATTGATACTCCTTGCCGACAGCTGGTCATTTGCATCCTTTTAGTGAGTCGTTGAGGCCACTTGGAGATTTATCTGTGTCCTCAGGGTCACCTGAGTGGTGCAAATGGGTGTGGAGCCTTCTTGGAATTTAAGGACTGTGTTGTAGACTGGAGAGAGGTAATGTCATATCCCTCCCCCTCTGTTGAAGGAGGGCTGTTCAATTTTGACATAGATGACCTCTTTGACCCCTGTTTCAAACCACCGGTCCTCTCTGTCCAGAATGTGGACTTTGCTGTCTTCAAAAAAGTGGCCTGTATCTTTTAAGATGCAGATGGACTGCTGAATCTCATCCTGATGGGTTTGTACTCCTATGTTGTGCCATGAGATGATGAAGTGGCTGTTTTGTTTCCCCAGCGTTCAGATCTGCCCAATGCAGATCACTGCATTGTACTGCATATACCACGTTGCTCAGTTTGTGGATTTTTCATGTTGTAAACCACCCAGACTCACTCATGTGTGAGCTGGCCGGCCATATAAATTTGTCTCATAAATAAATTTTGTCAATTTTTTTAAAATTTGATTTATATGCCGCCCTTCTCCGGAGACTCAGGGCGGAAATAGAATTGGAAATAGAATTCTTCCAATTTTCCCTGGAACTCTTAAATTGTGTGGCCCCGAGCAGAGGGTCTCCAGTAACAGTATAGGGCAGTTTTACTCCCCCAAAAACTTGGATACAGGTAATCCTCAATTTATGACCATTAACCGAGCCCAACATTTGTGTTGCTAAACGAGACCGAAAAAGAATAATAAAGTTGGAAGAGATCCTGAACTTTGCAACAAGGTGGCCAACACAATAGCAATAGCACTTAAGATTTATATACCACTCTATGTCATTTCAGCTACATTTCTTAATCCAAGCAATGGCAATAGCAATAGCACTTAGATTTATACACGGCTTCACAGCCCTCCCTAAGCAGTTTACAGAGTCAGCCTCTTGCCCCCAAACAATCTGAGTCCTCATTTTAACAACCTTGGAAGGAAGGAGGGAGGGACGGAGGGAGGATGTAAGGAGGGAGGGAGGGAGGATGTAAGGAGGGAGGGAGAGAGGATGGAAGGAAGGAAGGAAGGAAGGAGGGAGGGAGGGAGGGAGGATGTAAGGAGGGAGGGAGGGAGGATGTAAGGAGGGAGGGAGAGAGGATGGAAGGAAGGAAGGAAGGAAGGAAGGAGGGAGGGAGGGAGGATGTAAGGAGGGAGGGAGAGAGGATGGAAGGAAGGAAGGAAGGAAGGAAGGAGGGAGGGAGGGAGGGAGGAAGGAAGGAGGGAGGGAGGGAGGATGTAAGGAGGGAGGGAGAGAGGATGGAAGGAAGGAAGGAAGGAAGGAAGGAAGGAGGGAGGGAGGGAGGATGTAAGGAGGGAGGGAGGGAGGATGTAAGGAGGGAGGGAGAGAGGATGGAAGGAAGGAAGGAAGGAAGGAAGGAAGGAAGGAAGGAGGGAGGGAGGGAGGATGTAAGGAGGGAGGATGGAAGGAGGGAGGGAGAGAGGATGGAAGGAAGGAAGGAAGGAAGGAAGGAGGGAGGGAGGGAGGGAGGATGTAAGGAGGGAGGGAGAGAGGATGGAAGGAAGGAAGGAAGGAAGGAAGGAAGGAAGGAAGGAAGGAAGGAAGGAAGGAGGGAGGGAGGGAGGGAGGGAGGGAGGGAGGGAGGGAGGAAGGAAGGAAGGACGGGCAATAGCACTTAGACTTATATACCGCTTCACAGTGCTTTACAGCCCTCTCTAAGCAGTTTACAGAGTCAGCCTCTTGCCCCCAACAACCTGAATTCTCCTCATTTTACCGACCTTGGAAGGATGGAAGGCTGAGTCAACCTTGAGCTGGTTAGGATCGAACTGCCCACAGTCGGCAGAATTAGCCTGCCATACAACAGCACTGCGCCACCAGGGCTTTAGAGCAAAGAAGAAAACCTGATACCACCCAATGCAGGGTCCTCCCTGTACATCCATCAGGTCTCACCTCTTCCAGCTGGCTGTGCACATGTTGGACGATCAAGTCAATAGCAACGGTATTTCCACTACCTAAAAGAAAAATAAAAAAGAGAATGTCACAGATGAAGGGGGAAGATTTGTAGGGTTGGAATGGGGGGGGGGTCTTTGGTAGTCTTGGTTGAGACCAAACCCCACTCCATACTAGCCCTGATAACGCTACCTAGTTAGGTAATGAAACGTCTGTAAGAAAACAACGCAGCTCAGAGAAGTGAATGTCAGTTTACTTCCTGTAATGACCTGAGAAATCCCCTAGAGGGCACAAGCAGCCTACAGAACCTATGCAAGCAGCTGGGACAAAATTAAGAATTGAGACTTTTCTCACACCAACTTTCCGCTTAACAAGCCCGCAACTATAGGTAGTTCTCGACATACAATAGTTCGTTTAGTGACCGTTTGAAGTTACGACGGCACTGAAAAAAGTGACTTCTCAATCGTTTTTCACACTTAGAACTGTTGTAGCATCCCCGTGGCCCCGTGATCAAAATCCAGATGCTTGGAAATGAACTCATATTTATGACGGGTGGCAACGTCCCAGGGTCACGTGATCCCCCTTTTGCGACCTCAAAGTCCATGGGGAAGCTGGACTCACTTAACAACCGTCTTACTAATTTAACAATTGCAGTGATTCACTTAACAACTGTGACAAGAAAGGTTGGAAATCTTGCTCAGCAGTAGAAAATTGGGACTGGATTGTGGTCATAAGTCGAGGACTACCTGGTACAGCTATTCCTTGACTTACGTCCATAATGGAGCCCGTCGATAACAGTTGTAAGTCACGAGGGCCGTAAAATGAGGCACCCTGATGGAATTTTACAATCATTTTTGCAGCAGTTGTTAAGCACAGGATTGTGATCGTACAATGACCCCCATGGTCGTTAAGCAACCTCCTCTGTCATTAAACGAACTCATTTTTCCCTATGGGCCGATTTTGCCAAAAAGCTGGAAGTAAATGCCAGTTTTTGGCAAAAACATCGTAATGTATTTTGTAAATATACGAACGCAAACCTCAGGAAGTAAAAATTCTCTTCTATTGGAAGCAAGAAAACAAAATGGATGGAAAATTGATTTGATATAGAATTTTATTTTTTTTTTTAAAAAAAATTACATCCCTGAAATTATGGCCAGGCTAATTTGCAAATTGCAGGACAGGCTGGAGTGGTCCGTTGGCAGCTGCCAGTAAAACGTGGACAATAGAGCCTCCAGATTCAGTGGCACTCCACCTTAATGTCCCAGAGACCAAATCCTTTGAAGTATTTTTTTGCTAGGTGGTTGGAACTGGATCCCAAACACTTTCACCAGAAGTCAGGGTAATTTGAGCAACAAATCTAGCAAAGGGATCTCCAGGTCAGGAATCCAGCTGGGCCAGAGGCCAGTAGAAAGAGGAAGCCTACCTCGTGGGACCACAATGTCAGCCAGTCTCATGGTGGGCTGGATATACTGGTCAAAGGCCGGCTTGACAAATTTGTTGTACTGCTTGATGACCCCGTCAATCTCTCGGCCTCGCTCACTGATGTCCCTGCGCAAACGTCGAACCAGACGGATGTCCGAATCGGTGTCCACAAATATTTTCATATCCAGAAGCTGCAGAGGGAAAAAAACAAGGGAAATCAAGTGGCATTTGGGTCCTAAACAGATCCTTCTGGAGCAATGTCTTTCAACCTTCGCAAATTTTAACATGGAACTTCAACTCCCAGAATTCACAGTTGACCAGGGAATTCTGGGAGTTGAAATCCGTGCATGTTAAAGCTGCCAAGGTTGAAATACATCACTTTAGAAAATGCCAAGAGGTTTGGGGCTGGAGGATTGGACTAGAAGTGGGCTCTGTTCTCCTCGCCTCAGCCACAGAACTTCTGGTGTAGTCACTTTGGGCCAGTTCCTCGCCGCCGCCCCCCCATGGACCAACCTCACAAGGCTGTTGTTTTTTGGGAAATGAGGACGAGGGAGTGCTAGACAAGCTATCTAGAGTTGCTGAAGGGGAGAGGGGAAGGAGAAAGGGGAAGGAAAAGAGAAGGGGAGGGAGGGAGGGAGGGAGGAAGGAAGGAAGGAAGGAAGGAAGGAAGGAAGGAAGGAAGGAGGGGGAAGTGGAGAAAGAAAAGAGAGAGAGAAAGAAAGAGAAAGAAAAAAGAAAGAACAAAAGAAAGAACAAAAGAAAGAAAGAAAAAGGAAGGAACAAAAAAGAAAGGAAGGGGAAGTGGAGAAAGAAAGAAAGAAAGAAAGAAAGAAAGAAAGAAAGAAAGAAAGAAAGAAAGAAAGAAAGAAAGAAAGAAAGAAAGAAAGAAAAGAAAGAAAAGAAAAGAAAAGAAAAGAAAGAAAGAAAGAAAGAGGAGGGAGGGAAAAAGGAAGGGGAAGTGAAGAGGAAGGGGGAGGAGAAGGAAGAGAGGGAGGGAGAGAAGGAGGAGGAGGAAGGGAATCTTCATTTTTTAAAATTTTCAAAATTTATTTATTTTCAAGCCTTCTATCTTGAACCAACCATAACCAACTTTGGGCAGATAAAAGATAAAATACAACATACAACACCACCCCTCCCCAAAAATACCCTAAATACCCACCCCCCCCCCCGGGATTTCAGCTCCCTGATCTAGGGCCTCCAAGGACTGCGTAAAGGCGACTGGTGGTCTGGAGGTGGGTCTGGGGCCTCATTAATACCGCCCCCCCCCTCCGCCATCCTCACCCCCAGGAAAAAAGTCTGAAAACCCAGATTTACCTTCAGGAGCTCTTTATCGGCAAATGCCATAATCCCTTCAAATATAATCACGTTGGCTCCATAAAGCATTTTCTGGAAGCAAGAATCGTGCATGGAGACAGTCAAAGTTTGATTAAAACATGTTATTTGTTTGTTTGTTTGATGGATTGAGTTTTTCTTTGAAATCCCGCCTTTATTACTTTATAGGCAAACATAATTTGGATGTAAGAAAAGCACAAAACTGGTTTAATGTGATTTGTTGAGAGATTAGCCGAAAGGTTTAAAGTTGTTTTTATTAAGCTGGATCACTAGCTGTGATGGAATGTAGTCTGGATTCCCAGGAGGGAGGGGCTGCATTCCAGAGGAGCAAGAGATAATTCAGGCTATATACTGTATTTTTCGGACTATAAGACGCACCAGAGTATAAAACGCACCAAGATTTCAAAGAGTTTTTGCCCTCCCTGGCCCCCAGGAGCACTCTGCAGGCACCCAACGGGACGCACAGAGGGTTTGGGAGGCCTGCAGAGTGCTCCTGGGGGCTGGGAAGGGCAAAAACGCCATTTTCATGAAAAACGCCATTTTCATGAAAAACGGGCCCATTTTTGGCCGCCCAACCCCCAGTGTCACGTTTTTGCCCTCCCCAGCCCCCAGGAGTACTCTGCAGGCCTCCCTCTGTAGGCCCAGTTTTTGTGAAAAACGGGCCGTGTGGGGCGGGGTTTCGGAAGGCCAAAAATGGCTATATTCAATGAATAAGACGCACCAATATTTCCACCCCCTTTTGGGGAGGGGGGGAAGGAAGTGTGTCTTACACTCCAAAAAGTACGCTAGCTTGTGTGAGAGATAGAAGGTGAAAAGAGCACCTCCCTGTTAGTTCCCATCAGAGTGTATCTTTATGGGGAGCCACCACGGAGAAGGCCCTTCGTGATCCTGCGAAATGGTTCCCTCTTTTTAGGAGGTGCATCTATCGAGACCAAGAAGAAGGGTCTCCCTCCCTGTGGAACATCATCCCTGTGGAAATAGGATTGCTCCCCTGCCCCCCCGGTTGAAATACTTTCGCAAGGCCCTGAAGACGTGGTTTTGACAACGGGCCTGGGAATTCCAGAGTGGGATGGAGCCCACCAAGTGGCTCATTTGATGGTTGTCATCAAGAAGATGGGAAGTCGTTGCTTTTCTATTGTCCTTGTATTGGGCTTTCATCCTTGAAAGCCACCCAGTGTCACCGAGAGTGAGTTGAATGGCCATATATATTTTCTTAAATAAACAAGAGAGCCAGATTTGTCTAGTGGATAAGGCACCAGGCTAGAAAGTAGGAGACTGTGAGTTCTAGTCCCGTCTTAAGCATGAAATCCAGCTGGGTGACTTTGGCCAATCATCAGAAGAATGGGAGTTCTAGTCCCGCCTCAGGCATGAAATCCAGCTGGATTTACTTTCACCAATCACCAAGAGGAGTTCAAGTCCCACCTCAAGCATGGAAACCAGCTGGGTGACTTTGGCCAATCACCAGGTGACTGTGAGTTCTAGTCCCACTTTAGGCATGAAATCCAGCTGGGTAACTTTGGCCAAACACCAGAAGAACGGGAGTTCTAGTCCTGCTTTTTAGGCATGAAAGTCAGCTGGGTGACTTTGGCCAATCACCAGGTGACTGTGATTTCTAGTCCCACTTTAGGCATGAAAGCCAGCTGGGTGACTTTGGCCAATCATTGGGAGACTAGGAGTTCTAGTTCTGTCCTAGGCACGAAAGCCAGCTGGGTGACTCCCTTTCAGGCCAAATTCACCTCACAGGGTTGTTGTTGTTTTAAAAATAAAATAATAAAATAAAATAAAATAAAGTAAAATAAAGTAAAATAATAAAATAAAATAAAATAAATAAAATAAAATAAAATAATAAAATAAAATAATAAATTAAATTAAAATAAAATCAGATAAAATAAATAAAATAAAATAAAATCAGATAAAATAAATAAAATAAAATAAAATAATAAAAATAAATTAAAATAAAATAAAATAAAATAATAAAATAAAATAAAATAAAATAAAATAAAATAAAATAATAAAAAAAAAATAATAATAAAATAAATAAAATAATAAAATAAATAAAATAAATAAAATAATAAAATAAAATAAAATAAAATAAAATAATAAAAAAAAAAAAAATAAAATAAAATAAAATAAAATAAATAAAATAATAAAATAAAATAAAATAAAATAAAATAAAATAAAATAAAATAAAATAAAATAAAATAAAAAAATAAAATAAAATAAAATAAAATAATAAAATAAAATAAAATAAAATAAAATAAAATAAAATAAAATAAAATAAAATAAAATAAAATAAAATAAAATAAAATAATAAAATAAAATAAAATAAAATAAAATAAAATAAAATAAAATAAAATAAAATAAAATAAAATAAAATAAAATAAAATAAAATAATAAAATAAAATAAAATAAAATAAAATAAAATAAAATAATAAAATAAAAGTGTATGCTGCCCAACTGCCAACACTCTGGGTGAATCACCGCCATTCTTGAAACCAAGAATTCACAATAAAAGCAGCTGAGGGAGAAAGCTGGGAGGTTCTTCAGGCAAAGGAGTGATGTCATCCTAAAGGGGGAGGGGCAAAGGGGGAGGGGCTAAAACCAAGACACCCCCACCCCCCCAGAAGCCCGGCTCACCCATTCCTTCTTGCGGCTGTGGCTGGTAAAGTCATAAACGGGGATCTTGACGCTTTTCCCTTGCTTGAGCTTTTTGAGAGTGGCGATCATCAGGTCGAAATCAAAAGCATCTGGATGGTCAAAGTTGAAATCGTTGTTGGCGGCCAGTTCCTGCTGCTCTTTCGTCAGAATCTGCCCCCCAAAAAAATGAGATTTAGGGGAGAAGGGTGATGAGCTGCCCTATACAGATAGTCCTCGACTTACGACCACAATTGAGCCAAACACATAATATGGAATAGAATAGGGAATGGAATGGAATGCAATTAAATGCAATGGAATGGAAGAGTGGAGTGGAGTGGAGTGGAGTGGAGTGGAGTGGAGTGGAGTGGAGTGGAGTGGAGTGGAGTGGAGTGGAGTGGAGTGGAGTGGAATAGAATAGAATAGAATAGAATAGAATAGAATAGAATAGAATAGAATAGAATAGAATAGAATAGAATAGAATAGAATAGAATAGAATAGAATAGAATAGAATAGAACAGAATAATGGGATGGAATGGAATGGAATAGAAATAGAAATAGAAATAGAAATAGAAATAGAAATAGAAATAGAAATAGAAATAGAAATAGAAATAGAAATAGAAATAGAAATAGAAATAGAAATAGAAATAGAATAGAATAGAATAGAATAGAATAGAATAGAATAGAATAGAATAGAATAGAATAGAGTTGAAGGGACCTTGAAGGTCTTCTAGTCCAATCCCCTGCTTAGGCAGGAAACCCTCCACCACTTCAGACAAATGGTTATCCAACATCTTCTTAAAAACCTCCAGTGTTGGAGCATTCACAACTTCTATCCTGTCACACCTGGTCCTTCTTTTTATTAAACTAGACATTACCCAATTCCAGCAACCATTCTTTGTTTATTTATATATTTTAGCCTCCAGTCCCCTAATCCTCTTTGTTGCTCTTCTCTTCATTCTTTCTTTACACCTTGACTCCTCGGTACCCACACCTGAGCTGTTGAAGAGGAGGATTCTCACTGCTGGCCCTTTCATCCTTCCTGCCTTCCTGGGTTTTCAACCCCCGGAGCATCTCTGTGGCTCTTCTCACCTTATAAAAGGAGTCCATGGAGAGCAAGACCACCCATGGCACGTCCAACGCCTCGATGATCATCCTGGCCACAGTGGTCTTCCCAGAAGCGCTGCCCCCACCCAGACCTGGAGAGGAACGAAGCCCAAGGCAGAATGTTGACCACAGTCTTGCAAGGTAGGCTCAGACCAAGAATGCTTTCAAGCCCACTGAAAAGAAAGACTTTTCCAACCTGCAAACCTCACCCTTGAATCTCTTGGCTGCCATTGCTTTAACTATGGCAACTTTATTTATTTTATTTATTTTTAATTTGATTTATATGCCACCCTTCTCCAGAGACTCAGGGCGGCTTACAATGCGTTAAGCAATAGCCTTCATACTTCTGTATATTTATACCAAGTCAGCTTATTGCCCTCACAAACTGGGTCCTCAATTGACCTACCTTAGAAAGGATGGAAGGCTGAGTCAACCTTGAGCCTGGTGAGATTCAAACTCGCAGTAATTGCAGGCAGCTGGCAACTTAAATGCTACTTTAACAGCACTTAGTCCACTGTGCCACCAGGCTCTTATTTTATTTATGACCTGGGGACTTCAATTCCCAGAATTCCTGAGCCATGCTGGCTCAGGAATTCTGGGAGTTGAAGTCTGCAGGTTGCAAACTTGTTGATAGCCTCCCATCTCGGCTTTATTCATAGGGATAAGGGATGGATAAAAATTGACTTAAAAAAATAAATGAATAAATAAAATCAGATTTGTTTAATTAAGATTTTTTTTTAATTTAAATCAGATTTGCTTTTTTATCGAATTTATTTTAATAAAATCCTTTTGGAGTAAAAATCGGTCGAAAGGTACTGTATTTTCCTGCGTATAAGACTACTTTCTAACACACAAAAATCTTCTCAAAAGTCGGGAGTCGTCTTATACGCCGGGTCTCATTCTCCTGTAACCAGGCAGACCAGCCCATAAGGCTCTGACGGGCCTTAAATGGCTCTGAGGAGGGTCGTCTTATACGCCCAGTCGTCTTATACGCCGGAAAATACGGTAGTTTTCTATTTAAGATGAATTATAATAATTTAGTTCAGTCCAGCATGAAACGGAGCTTCATTATGTAGCATGAGGCTGCATATTATGCAATATTGGGACTGTCGGTGAGTCAACAGCGGGTCAGAGGAGCTGCCGCTGCAGGACAGAGATTTTTAAAGAGATTGCTCTTTAAAAATGATGATTTAAATTGAGTTTAAATCAAGCCTTTTTACTAGCGATTTAAATCAGAGGTCTCCAACCTTGGCAAGTTTAAGACTTGTGGACTTCAACTCCCAGAATTCCTCAGCCAGCAAAGCTGGCTGAGGAATTCTGGGAGTTGAAGTCCACAAGTCTTAAAGTTACCAAGGTTGGAGACCCCTGATTCAAATTATTGATTTAAATCAAATCCACCCTGCCGCCTTCTGTCCCAAACTGCCCCCCCTCCAATTCAACACGGCACCCCTTACCGATAACAAATGCCTCTTTTGACTGTGTGCCATGTTCGTTGTACCAGGGGGGTCGGCCGGCGGTGTAGATGGTCCTTTTACTGGTACGTAGGAGAGGAGGCTCCGATTTCGATTGGCTGGTGGTGCGTTTCCGGGGGGATTTGGTTCCGACAATTGTGGGCAGCAGCCTGTCTAAGGTGTCCGCACTGTGGTTGCTACAAGGGAGGAAAGAGAGAGAAATCGGTTCTTGGTTATCAGTAGGCAGACAGAGTAACAGAGTTGGAAGGGACCTTGGAGGTCTTCTAGCCAAACCCCCACCTCAAACAGGAAAGCCCCAATATAGGGCACCTTTTTGGTACCGAGTGCCCAAAGCGTGCACGTGCCTGAACCCCCCCAAAATGCAATGCAAGCACCGCCAGCACACACGCATGCAATTTGTTGTGGCCTGTCAGTGGCTGGTGCAGCTGGTGGCTGATTCCGACAATGAGGAGGCTGGTATGGTGCGGCCTGTGCAGCTGGCGCTCGAGTCGGACAATGAGGAGGCTGGAGAAGATGTGGTGCCAGAGAGGGGGATTCAGCCAGGGCCTTCCGAACCTCCAGAAGCTCCCTTAAGTGAAGAGGACGAAGAGGAGGAGCCTCTTCTCGATGAACGGGCGCGCAGAGCTGCCAAAAGGCAGGAGTGGCTCCTCAGGAAGAGGTCTCTTTGAGAGTAAGGCTTGGGGTTAATTGGTCACTCCCTTCGCCTATTTAAGGAGGAACGCCGACTGAAGTAATTTTCAGGGAACAACTTCGTTCATTTGCAGGGAACAACTTCGTTCACATACCTTCGTGTCTTGTCTTGCTTATCTTATCAGCTTCCTGCAAATTGCTTCTGGGCGTTCTGCCAACCACAGTAAGCTTTCAGTTATTATTCTTTGAATTCTTGGCGGCTGTTAATACAGTTCATGAACCGCCGTTGTTATAAAAAACTGGTTTATTTAGTAAACTAAGGTTTGAACGGACTTTGTGTGTGCTGCGTTCTTTGGGGTCCGTAGCTGGGGCAGAACACAATCCCTGGGCTTGCGCTCCATCCTCCTGCGCTTTGTTTTGGCTTCTAGGCTGGTGCAGGAGGCCTTCCAGGCCCAAAATGGGGTGCCAGGAATTGTGTGCATGCACAGATTCCCAAAATGCAATGCAAGCACTCCTCTCGCATGTGCCATGCCCTCGTGCTTGCATTGCACATCCCCTGCATGCATCCTGCTCCTTGTGCATTTGTGGCAGAGACTCGAAGTCCAGCTGGCCAGTGGGAGGCACGTGCATATGTGCAGTGGAGCTGGGCTGGGGCAACAGCTGGCGGGCCCGCAGAAAGGGCTCTGCATGCCACCTGTGGCACACATGCCGTAGGTTCCCCATCACGGCCCTATATCATTCATTCATTCATTCATTCATTTATTGGTTCGATTTATATGCCGCCCTTCTCCGGAGACTCAGGGCAGCTTACAGTGCATTAAGCAATAGCCTTCAAACTTTTGAATATACCTGCTTAGTAGGGCTTTTGCCCACCCCCCCAAGCGGTGTTCTTTTTTTATACAAAGTCATCTTATTGCCCCCACAATCCGGGTCCTCATTTTACCTCCCTCGAAAGGATGGAAGGCTGAGTCAACCTTGAGCCTGGTGAGATTCGAACTCACAGTAATGGCAGGCAGCTGGCAGCTAAGTGCTGGTTAACAGCACTTTAGTCTGCTGCTCCACCAAGGCTCTTTGATTTGATTTCAGACAATCTCTTCTTAAAATCTTCCAGTGTTTGGCGCATTCACAACTTCTGGAGGCCAGTTGTTCCACTGGTTAATTGTTCTCACTGTCAGGAGAACAATTTCTCCTCAGTTCTAGGTTGCTTCTCTCCTTGATTAGTTTCCACCGGTTGTTTCTTGTCCTGCCCTCAGGTGTTTCAGGCAAAGAGATTAAAGATTCTGCCGTCTTGCCAAAGAATCAAAGCCAACAAGGACTCCTTGGCCTCAACCGGGTGGCCTCAGGGTGTTTGAGGTGATGAGTGACACCTGTCATGCAGGACTATAGAACCCCAGCTGTGATTCTTAAAGTCAGGGGGACATCAAGGACTCTTCTGTCAAGGAGTCAGGGGAGGAGAGTCAACATCCTGACTTCTTTCCTAGCTGAGGAGCTAAAATGATGGATGGGGGTAGGAAAAGAAGAGTCTGAGGGAGGAGGATGAGGAGGAGAGGGGGAATAAGAGAAAAAGAAGCTTTTTTCAAGAGGCAGCTGGATTTCCTGGTTTTTTCTCTGAAGACGTTTTGCTTCCCATCCATGAAGCTTCCTCAACTCTGACTGGATGGTGAGGAATGAAAGGATCCAGTCAGAGCTGAAGAAGCTTCTTGGATGAGAAGCGAAACATCTTCAAAGAAAAAACCAGAAGTTTTTTTTCAAGAGTGACTTGAAAAAAAAAGTTCATTTGGGACATCTGTAACCTGGATGATTGAGAATCTCCGTAGACAAGAGAAGGATAAGAAGAGGAAGAAGAGAAGATGACAGGAAGAGGAGGAGGAGGAGAAAGAGGAGGAAGGGTACGAGAAAGAGGAAGACGAGGAGGAAGAGAAGGAGAGGAACTAGAGGAGAAGGAGGAGGACGTAGAGGAGGAGAAAGGGGAGAGGAATAAGGGGAGGAGGGGGCTAAGAGGAGGAGGAGAAGAAGGAGAAGAAGGAGAAGGTAGGCAAGGACAGGAAGAGGAGAAGAAAAGGAGAGGAAGAAGAGAAGAAGAGGAAGAGGAGAAGACAGAGGACAGAAATAAGAAGAGGAGTGGGTTAAGAGGAGAAGGAGAAGGAGAAGGAGAAGGAGAAGGAGAAGGAGAAGGAGAAGGAGAAGGAGAAGGAGAAGGAGAAGGAGAAGGAGAAGGAGAAGGAGAAGGAGAAGGAGAAGGAGAAGGAGAAGGAGAAGGAGAAGAGAAGATGGGCAAGGAAAGGAAGAGGGGAAGAGAAGGAGAGGAAGAAGAGGAGAGAAGACAGAGGAGGAAGAGGAGAGGGAGAAAAGGAAGAAGAAAAGTAGGAGGAGGAAGAGGAAGAAGAGGAGGAGAAAAGGAAAAGAAAGAGATAGACAAGGATAAGAAGAGGTAAAGGAGGAGGAAGAAGAAAAAGAGAAAGAAGAGGAGGAGGAGGAGGAGGAGGAGGCCCACCTGGCACTACTCATAACTTCACTTCCCATCATCCCCAGTTGGCTGGAGCTGATGGAGCTTCCAAACCACCAGGCTGAAGACAGCTCCCAAAATATCAGATTTGGGAGCCGGTCAGGAAAGAACAAAGTTGTAGTCCACCTGTAGACCTCACAACCCACGATGGGTAGGATAAAGGAAGAATCCTATGCCCAGTGACGTTATCTGAGGCAAGGGCCTAAATGGCTGTGATTGTGTCCCGATGCCCTCTTGATGCCTCCTTGCCATTCATGTCTGCCCAGAGGGATTGTCGCTGTCAGAACTGGAGTTCAGCCAGGGTCAGTTGGCATGCTGCTGGGATTAAAGGCCCACAAGCCTTGGGTGGCAGCCACATGAGGGTATCTCTCACACACAACCATGACATAATTGTTGCCGCACAAATCATGACATTTGTGTGCTGAGGTCAGGACCTCAATTCTCCCCCCCCCCCTCATTTGCAGGTCCCTGCAGAGAAGGCCACACGCCCTGTGAACACCTCTGACTTGCCCTATTCTCCAAACTTGGCAACTTTAAGACATGTGGACTTCAACTCCCAGAATCCCTCAGCCAGCAAAGCTGGGATTCTGGGAGTTGAAGTCCACAAGTCTTAAAGTTGCCAAGTTTGAAGACCCCTGCCCTATCGCAACACACATTTTACGCACTCTGTCCTGCTTTGCATCCTACAGGTAGTCCTTAACTTAGGACCACAACTGAGCTCCCAAATTTCTGTTGCTAAGCAAGACAGCTTTAATGCCTCGTTTTATGACCTTCCCCGCCACAGCTGTTAAGTGGATCATCACCATATAAAAACAAATCTTGAGATTCTAGAAAGCCTGCAGTAGGGCCGTGATGGTGAACCTATGTCACGAGTGCCACAGGTGGCACCTGTAGCCATATCAGTGGGCACGCGAGCTCAGCTCCAGAACAAAACAGGCTGTTTCCTGTCTCCGGAAGGCCTCGCGGGTGGTGGTGGTGGGGAAGGCCCATTTTTTGCTGTCCCCAGCCTCCAGAGCCTCTCTAGGAAGTTGGCAAACGGGCTGTGGCACCTGTAGCCATATCAGTGGGCACACGAGCTCAGCTCCAGAACAAAACAGGCTGTTTCCTGTCTCCGGAGGGCCTCCGGGGTGGTGGTGGTGGTGGAAGGCCTTTTTCGCCCTCCCCAGACTCCTAGAGAGGCTCTGGAGGCTGGGGACAGCAAAAAAACGGGTCTTCTGGTCCCACCGGAAGTTGGCAAACAGGCCATTTCTGTCCTCCGGAGGACCTCCGGATGAGTGGGGAAGGCCGTTTCGCCCGCCTCAAACTCCTAGAAAGGCTCTGGAGCCAAGTGAGAGAGAAAAACGGACCTACCGGGCCATCACATGCTGGGAGCGTGGGATGGGGGTGGGTGCGCGTGTGTCCGTGCACAGGGTGGGGCGCATAGAATCGGGCAAATAGGTTGTAAAAAAATGCTTTTAAAAGTTAAAAAAGAAAGGCTCGGACAATCGCGTAGCTCAGCTGTGATTATCCGAGCCTTTTTTTTAAACTTTTAAAAGCATTTTTTTTACAACCTATTCGCCCAAATAGCATTTTTAAAAGCAAAAACCCAAAACCTTCTGCGCATGCGCAGAGGGTATAAAACACATTACTTCCTGGTTAAAACTAGAAGGTAATGACAACCGGGCGGGCGGGCGGAGCCTCACACCACGAACGCTACCGGTTCTCCGAACTACCTGCCACGATCGCTACCGGATCCGGTCCGAACCGGGAGCATTTCACCCCTAGATTGGAGGATTTGGGGTTTGGCTAGAAAAGAAGGACTGGGGAGGTGAGGGACACATGATAGCAGTCTTCCAGTATTTGAGGAGCTCCCACAAAGAAGAGAGGGGTTAAAATTATTTTCCAAAGCACCAGAAAGCAGGACAAGAAGCAACGGATGTATTGTATTGTAAAAACAAAAAACATTTCAGTAAAAGCAAAACGTTTTGTAAAAACGTTTCCAGATAAAAAACATTTCCTTTATCGATTGAAGATAAATTAAATGGTATCCTTTCAGGATTTCAATGCCTAAACGTGCCTCTCATTCAAGAAATCAACCGGACATGAAAGAAAGAGGTTTTAAAAGATTACTGTCCTCAAAATGACTCAAATTTTCCTTTTTATGGTTAGTTACTTGCTGGGGATTTCTAAATAGCTACCTCTTACATAGAATTTGCATCGGTCGAGCCTTTCTGATTTTTTTTTTAATACGTGTAATTTTACCTTTATTTCTGTTTTAAATAGTCTGCTTGCTGTTGGATTATTAAAGACAGAAGAGCAATTTAAAACCAGGAAATTGTTCTTTTTTTTCTGGGTTGTTTTTAAGCGAGTTCGTTCTTATCTGTAGATTCCAGATGGAGACCCAAATAAAAAGGAAACCTCCACCCAGCTAAAATGAGATTAAGGCTGACCACAGGCTGGGTTCTGGCCAGCTGGCAGGATAAGAGATCAAAACAAGGTCACTGTGGAAATTTGAACCCAAAAGTCTTGCCTGCAAAATTTCCTGCCACACAGGCTCGTCTACTTCAGAATTCAGAGTTGGACAAATGGTTGTCCAATCTCCTCTTAAAACCCTTCAGTGACGGAGCATTCACAACTTCTGGAGGCAAGTTGTTCCACTGACTCATTGTTCCCATTGTCAGGACATTTCTCCTTATTTCTAGGTTGCTCCTCTTCTTGATTAGTTTCCATCCGTTGCTTCTTTGTCCTGCCCTCAAGTCCTTTGGAGAATAGCTTGACTCCCTCTTCTTTGGGGCAACCCCTGAGATATTGGAACACTGCTATCATGTCACCCCTAGTCCTTCTTTTCATGAAACTAGACATTACTAATTCCAGCAACTGTTCTTATATGTTTTGTTCTCCAGTCCTTGTTTTGTTGCTCTTGTCTGCACTCTTTCTAGAGTCTCAAGATCTTTTGTTGCTCTTGTCTGCACTCTTTCTAGAGTCTCAAGATCTTTTTTATATCGTGATGACCAAAACTGGATGCAGTATTCCAAGTGTGGCCTAACCAAGGCCTTATAAAGTGGTATTAACACTTCACATCATTTTGATTCTATCCCTCTGTTGATGCAGCCTAGAATTGGGTCGGCTTTTTTTGTAGCTGCAACACACTCCTGGCTCATATTTAACTGATTGTCCACTAGGACTCCAAGATCCCTCTCACGGTTACTGCTATTGAGCCAGATACCACCTAGTCTACACCTGTACATTCGGTTTTCCTTGCCTGAGTCCATGTTCTTACATGTCTCACCATTGAACTCACATCTTGTTGGATATTAGGGAAGAGCCTGGAATAGCTCAGCAGACTAATGCACTGTAATTTAACTCCAGCTGTCTGCAATTAGTAAGTTCGAATCTCCCCAGGCTCAAGGTTGACTCAGCCTTCCATCCTTTCTAAGGTAGGTCAATTGAGGACCCAGTTTGTGGGGGCAATAAGCTGACTTTGTATAAAATATACGAAAGTATGAAGGCTATTGCTTAACGCATTGCTAGCCGCCCTGAGTCTCCGGAGAAGGGCGGCATATAAATCAAATTTAAAAAAAAGAAAAGCAAGAGAAAGATGATTCAGTTTGCATTTGAATTTTCAGTGCACGAAACAAAACACCCAAAGCAAAATTAAGTTCTTCCAAATTCACCCTTTCCTTTATTTTACAACACAATTAAAAAAAGAAAAAAGAAAGAAATCACGGGAAATTTATTAACCATAAAAATGTGGATGACAATAGTGAAACAAATGAATTCTTTGAAGTGCTGATACCACTTTATAATGCCTTGGTAAGGGCACACTCGGAATACTGTATCCAGTTTTGGTCACCACCAAAGGGCCGCCCTATAGCTGATCAGTGTTAAAAGGCAGTGTGGTGGTAGACTGGTGCCTCCAAAAATAAATGGATAGACCCAAAAATACATGAGTAGACCAGTGTCTGCAAAAACAAATGGGTAGATCGATGCCTCCAAAAACAAATCAGTAGACCGGTGCCTCCAAAAATGAATGGGTAGACTGGTGCCTCCAAAAATAAATGAGTAGACCGGTGCCTCCAAAAATAAATGAGTAGACCGGTGCCTCCAAAAATAAATGAGTAGACCGGTGCCTCCAAAAATAAATGAGTAGACCGGTGCCTCCAAAAATAAATGAGTAGACTGGTGCCTCCAAAAATAAATGAGTAGACCGGTGCCTCCCAAAACAAATGAGTAAACCGGTACAGCTCTGCAAGCAGTTAAAAGCCTGGTAGACCAGTACCTCTGCTAAATCCTAAAGAACTGTCACATGACCATCAAGCCACGCCCACAAAATAAGCCACGCCCACAGAACCGGTAGTAAAAAAATTTACAACCGTTTAGAACTGTTTTCTGGCCTGGAGGAATGTTGTCCATGGGTTTGCAATGGGTCGGACACGACTTTGCAACTAACAACAAGAAGTTTAATAAAAAGAAGGACTAGGAGGGCCATGATAGTAGCATTCTAATATTTGAGAGGTGGCCACAAAGAAGAGGGAGTCCAGCTATTCTCCAAAGCACCTGAGGGCAGGACAAGAAACAATGGATGGAAACTCATCAAGGAGAGAAGCAACTTGGAACTAAGGAGAAATTTCCTGAGAGTGAGAACAATTAATCAGTGGAACAACTGGCCTTTAGAAGTTGTGGCTGCTCCAACCCTGGAGTTTTTTAAGAATTTGTCTGAAACTTGAGCAGGGGATTGGACTAGTCACTAGAAGACCTCCAAGATCCCTTTGTTTTTCTATATTCTTTGAAGGAAAATATTTGCAAAACTTGTGCCTGACAGGTCAAATCGCAATCACAAATGTGATTGCCAAAAAACGAGCTAGGAAAAATAGGCAACCAAAAAAATAAATAAAAAACAGCTATGTTTTGACACAATCTTTTAACATTTCTAAATTTCAGCAAACCAAACACAACCCAGCAAAAAAAAATAATTGGGAAAACTTCGCCGTTCCCAACACAAATCGGAATCCCTTCTGTGGGGGGGAAAGCGATCCAACGATTATTTTCCTTTTTCATCTGCAAAGTATTTAGCAACCAGCGAAGTCCCCCAGCGAGAATTGGAGAGCAAAAGACCAACCCCCAAATGCTTTAAATTGTTCCAGCACCAGTAAACAAACTGGCTGTTATTCCCAGAGTGACGTCAAAGAAGAGCAAATGATGCCACGAACAAATCGGTGCCCGGAACATTTGTGACTTATTTATGCACCAGATGCTTGCTTAGATTTTCAACGCAAGTGAATTTGCAAAGGGGACTTTTGAGATTTCTGGCCTAGACCAATATCTACAGGTAATTTATGCACGCCTGTTGTTGTTTTTTAAAAAAAAAAATAGCTCTGATTTTTCCATTTGTGCGTAATTTATTATTTTATTCATTAGATTTTTTTAAAGCTCGCTTTTACAACTTCGTAAGTAACTAGAGACACGGTTGCTCAGAGGCTAAGGCGCTGAGCTTGTCGATCGAAAGGTTGGCAGTTCAGCGGTTCGAGTCCCTAGGGCCGCGTAACGGGGTGAGCTCCTGTGATTTGTCCCAGCTTCTGCCAACTTAGCAGTTCAAAAGCACGTAAAAAAATGCAAGTAGAAAAATAGGGACCACCTTTGGTGGGAAGGTAACAGCATTCCGTGCGCCTTTGGCGTTTAGTCATGCCGGCCCCATGACCACGGAGACGTCTTCGGACAGCGCTGGCTCTTCGGCTTTGAAAGGGAGATGAGCACCGCCCCCTGGAATTGGGACCAACTAGAACATATGTGCGAGGGGAACCTTTACCTTAAAGTAACTCAAGGTAGTAAATATACTTAATACTTCTTCCTCCTCTTTTTCCCACAACAATAATTCTGGGAGGTGGGTTGGACGGAGAGAGGGGGACTGGCCCGAAGTTACCGAGCTGGCTTTCGCGCCTCAGGCAGGACTAGAACTCACTTTCTCCTGGTGATTGGCCCAAAGTCACCCAGCCAGTTTTCGTGCCTAAGGTGGAACTAGAACTCACTTTCTTCTGGTGATCGACCCAAAGTCACCCAGGCAGCTCACATATCTAAGGTGAACTAGAATTCACCGTCTCCTGGTGATTGGCCCAAATTCACCTAGCCAACTTTGACACCAAAGGTAGGTTTAAAATTCACCATCTCCTGGCATTCAAACCAATGTCTCCGATAGAGCTTTCATGCCTAACGCAGGACTAGAACTCACTTTCTCCTGGTGATTCGCCCAAAGTCACCTAGGCAGTTCACATGTCTCTAAGGAGAACTAGAACTCCCTGTCATCTGGTGACTGGCCCCAAACCACCCAGATGGCTTGCATGCCTAAGGCGGGACTAGAACTCACTGTCACCTGGTGATTGGCCCAAAGTCACCTAGCCATCTTTCACGCCAAAGGCGGATCTAAAATTCCCTGTCTCCTGGTGATTGATCCAAAATCACCAGCCGCCTTTCATGCCTAAAGCGGGACTAGAACTCACCGTCTCCTGGTTTCTAGGCGATCACATTCCCCACTAGGTCAAATACGGATCTGATACAAGCGTGCAACGGCCGAATCGAAGAAGACATGTGTGCGTACACAGAGAAAGAGGAATAAATTCCTAAAAGATGCAGAACTGCACATTAATGGGCAACTTTTATTTTAATCGGGCGCATGCTATGTATGTATAAAAGATTTTCTTTCCTCAGCCTTTTTTCACCCAGTTCGGTTGGGACCCAGCGCCTAGCAAAATCCTGAAGTGTGTGAAATTCCTGGGAAATCTGCATGCTCAGCTGAAGGGCACTAGGTTGGAGAAGAGTAGCAAGCAAACGTCCGGCATGTCAGCGAGTATCTTAAGGATAGATCTGTTTACAGCAGCCTTGAGTTGGCTTAGAGATTCGGATGCCAAGTTTCTGTTCGCAGAGTAAGGTTGCAGAACAAGAGAAGCGAAGGACCACTTCAGCAAAACGACATCCAAAATAGTCTATGGAGATTCTCCTGTTCTGGCCCCATGCCCAGAAATAACCCCCCCTCAGACAACCAGAGGCTAATGAACTGGCAGGCAACCAAGTGAGATGATAACAAAGGTCGGCAGCAATCCGCAGCTGCTTGCCAACGTCTTTATTAAAAGGTCCGTCACATACACACCAAAGCTGAGACGCAGGGCCGATTCAAAACCGGGATCCACGTATCTTTGTTTTGTTCGTCACAAAGATATGGCTACAATCCCTCTCTTATATAGTCTGGGAGGAGGCGTGGTCCACCAGCTAATCACGACCACGCCTTTTCCTCTGCTGGGCTCTCCTGTCTCTCCGATGCTGGCGAGGATCCAACCAAAACTCACTCCCCTCATCAATGTCCTCCTGTGGCTGCGGGGACGAGCTTGGCTCTGGGCCTATCTCCTGCCCTTCGGTGTCCTCCGGAGGCATTGCCAGAGAGGAGAGTCCTGGAGAAGGAGGCCTTGCCAACTCCTCTCCCTCACTCTCAGAGTCCTCCCCTGCTGATGACGCAGGCTCAGGCAACGGAGCCACAACATCTCCATCGGCCAGGTCATGGTTGTCCCCAAAGGTGCTTTTTCAGGAGGCAGCTAGACTCGCTTCGTTTTTTCTTTGAAGACGTTTTGCTTCTCCTCCAAGAAGCTTCTTCAACTCGGTATATCATCCCTTCAGATGAGCTGAAGAAGCTTCTTGGAGGAGAAGCAAAACATCTTCAAAGAAAAACCAGAAAGTCCAGTGGCCTCTTGACAAAAGCATACTTGGAACAGCCAAAATAGCTTACAAACCCACGACAACTTGCCCTACCGCAAGTCACAGCCAACAGTTCTTCAGTGTGATACCCCTAAATTAATAAAAGCTGCAAGTCTTCTCATTTGGCCGAAAACGTCCCTCTGCAGATACAGGCAGTCCTTGATTTATGACCACAATTGAGCCCAACTGAGTGAGAGTTAAGTGAATTTGGCCTCATTTCTGGCCACAGCTGTTAAATGGATAACACTGCAGTTATTAAGTTAGTGACACGGTTATTAAGTGAATCTGGCTTCCCCACTGACTTTGCTCGTCAGACCCCGGGGACGCAGCAACCGTCATAAATATGAGTCAGCTGCCCAGGATCTGGATTTTGATCATGTGACCATGGGGGGGGGGTGCCACGGTCGTAAATGTGGAAAACGGTCATAAATCTTTTTTCAGTGCCGTTGCAACTTTGAGCGGTCACTAAACGAAACGTTGTAAGGTGAGGACTACCCGTATTCCTCTCCTCACAACCATTCATTTAGCGGCTGTTCGAAGTTATAATGGCACCAAAAAAAAAAAAGTGACTTTTGAGCAGTCCTCGCACTTATGACCATCACAGCATCCCTGTGGTACCAAGATCAACATTCGGGCACTTGGCAACTGACTTCCGACAAGAAAGTCAAAGGGAGAATCGAGATTCACTTAATGACCGCATGATTCACTTAACAACTACAGCGATTCGCTTAACAACAGTGGCAAAAGGTCAGAAAAGTGGGCAAAACTCACTCACTGTCTCACTGAGTAACAGAAATTCGGGGCTCAATTGTGGTCGTAACTCGAAGACTATTTATGATCCCTATGTCCAATGCAGTGCAGTGCAAATTTATTCTTTATGAAATAAAATGAATTTACGAAATAAATCTATTTTTTATGAAAATAAATCTAATAAATAAAATAAATAAACGCAGAAGCCAGAAAGAAATATTATTATAACTTGCCCCCTGATCCTATCTTACATCTTTAAAATCTACATGTATTAACTTTCTGGCACGCCCCAAAACTACGGCTCCATTCAACATTGTGCCGTAGGTAGATCCCCCCCCCCAAAATTCAAAACCCCTGGTCTGATGTAACCCCAGATTTAAGCTAAACACCACAACCTATATCTCCTTTTGAGGGGGGGGGGCAGAAATCTCCTACTCCATTTCAAGACTTCCTGTAAAAGAAAAAACCACCCCAAAAACGCATGCATTTCCTTTACAGAAAACCAGGAAAAACAAGTTTAGAGAGAGAAGGAAAAAAAAAAACATATATTGAGGTTCAGCAACGCTTCGGATGCACGATACTCACCCGCCACCATCAGCTCCCAATGCCCTAAAGCCGGAAATCCTGACCCCTGAATACGCCGGCGATTGGTTCATTTCGGTTAAATCCCAGAGAGGTGGGAAGGGACGGGGGTGTTTGGCAGAGAAAAAAACTTCTTTGGGGAAGAGGGGTCGATTCAGGTTGTGGTCTTAACCCAGGCACCTTGAGGTCTCATCCTAGCCTAGAAGTATTTGGGGGGTTTTTAAACCGCCGTCCTTTTCTTGTGGGGTGCAAATGTAGGGCCCAACCAGGAGACCCGAAGAGACCCGATGTTGTCACACCGAGGACGGAGGGAAAAAAGGAGTCAACGGAGCAGCAACCAAAGAACTGGATCAACCAGCGTGCCTAAGAGGATAGCTTTAACCTAGAGATTAGATTCATTACCTGATATATTAATAGCACAGGCTCTCCACAGAGAAAGGCAGCTCGGCTTCAAGTCCCTTATGGTGCAGCAGAGGCACCCAAAAAAAACACACCACCATGTAGGTGTTCGGGCATGTAGACCAGATCTGAAGGCCGGAGGGGAAGGATACGGGGTGGGTGGCATTGCAAACAGATCCCGCGGTTCTCGGGCAACATCGTTTCTCCGAGGACCGGCTGTTTGCAAGCCCTCTTGGCAGAAGGGAGCGCCATCTGCAAGAGATAGGATGGGGACAGCGTGTTGCGTCACCCAATCCACCAGGTGTTCAGGCTGGATTTGGCCATTTTTGTGCACCTCCGGAGTCCTTACTTGGGATAAGCAGATGCGGAGGCCGGGGTGGTGGTTAAAGATATCGTGGCGGGAGGTTATCTGTTCCAAGTCAAGTGGCAATTGACCGATAGCAATAGCTGATAGCACTTAGACTTATATATTGCTTCACAGTGCTTTTACAGCCCTCTCTAAGCGGTTTACAGAGTCGGCCTATTTGCCCCCAACAATCTGGGTCCTCATTTTATCCACCTCGGAAGGACAATAGGTTGAGTCAGGATCAAACTCATGGCTGTGGGCAGAGTCATCCTGCAATACTGCAAATAGGTAGGTAGGTAGGTAGGTAGGCAGAAAAGCAGATAAGCGGATGGATGGATGGATAGATAGATAGATATGCAGATAGACAGGCAGGCACGCAGGCAGGCAAGGAGAGAGAGAGAGAGAGGCAGAGGCAGATAGGCCGATAGACCGACAGACAGACAGACAGACAGACATGCAGATAGAAAGGCAGGCAGGCAGGCAGGCAGGCAGGCAGGCAGGCAGACAGACAGACAGACAGAGAGGTAGATAGATAGATAGATAGATAGATAGATAGATAGATAGATAGATAGATAGATAGATAGATAGATAGATAGATAGATAGATAGATAGATAGATGGGTGGGTGGGTGGGTGGGTGGGTGGGTGGGTGGGTGGGTGGGTGGGTGGGCGGGCGGGCAGGCAGGCAGAAAAGCAGATAAGCGGATGGATGGATGGATGGATGGATGATGGATGGATGGATGGATGGATGGATAGATAGATGATAGATAGATAGATAGATAGATAGATAGATAGATAGATAGATAGATAGATAGATATGCAGATAGACAGGCAGGCACGCAGGCAGGCAGGCAGACAGACAGACAGACAGAGAGGTAGATAGATAGGTAGATAGATAGATAGATAGATAGATAGATAGATAGATAGATAGATAGATAGATAGATAGACAGACAGACAGACAGACAGACAGACAGACAGAGAGGTAGATAGATAGATGATAGATGATAGATAGATAGATAGATAGATGATAGATAGATAGATAGATAGATAGATAGATAGACAGACAGACAGACAGATATGCAAATAGACAGGCAGGCACACAGGCAGGCAAGGGGGGAGAGAGGGGGGGCAGAGGCAGGCAGGCAGACAGACCGACAGACAGACAGAGAGGTAGACAGACAGACAGACAGACAGATAGACAGATATGTAGGCAGGCAGGCAGGCAGGCAGATAGATAACACAGACAGACAGACACCATAAATGAGAGGAGGGGGGAGGTGAAACAATAGCAATAGCACTTAGACTTATATACCTCTTTACAGTGTGCTTTTTACAGTCTGCGTTCTTTGGGGTCTGTAGCTGGTGCAGAACGGTTACGTGGCGGGGTGGGGGAGGCTGTTGATTGCGATTCTAAATCCCCCAGCAATCTAGCTTCCTCAACTTTCTATGACCGTCTCATTTTATGATCAGAGGTGGGCTTCGTGTGATTTTATCACTGGTTCGCCGCGCACTGAAAATGTGAGCTTTGCTCGCGTGTGTGCGGCTTGCACGCGTGCACGTAGCTTAGAAAACGTGGCTAAATAGGACGGCATGGTGCCACTGCCAACATTACTGGTTTGCCCACCAGCTGAATATGGTCCCACCCACCACAGTTTCTTGCTTGCAGGCAAAATGTGAATTTCTTGGAAAAACCACAAAATGCACTCTTGTTGCTACTTTGTCATGCCGTTGTTTGTAGCCATCGTTGCTATTTTATTAGCGCTTTATTTATTACAGAAGTTAATTATTACTTTCAATATTTGAAAGTATTTTAAACTTTAATACTTTAAAGTTGATTATTGCTTGAGGTAATTGATTACGGAAGTTATACCTTCGCTACCGGTAGTCCTCCATGTACGACAGTTCATTTAGTGACCGCTCAAAGTTACAACAGCACCGGACAACAGTGACCGACAACCGTTTTTCACAGTTAGTTATGACTTTTCCAGCATCCCCACGATCACGGGATCAAAATTCAGATTCTTGGCAACCCGGTTCGTATTTACGACTGTCGCTGTGTCTTGAGGTCATGGGATCCCCTTTTACGACTATCTGACGAAATGAGCAAAGTCATTAGAGAAACCAGATTCACTTAACAACCGGGTTACTAACTTAACGCATGCAGTGATTCAACTTAACAACTGTGCAAGAAAAGCCATAACATATATACATACATACCTGTGTATGATTTGCCAATTGCACAGTGGCAGATAGGACAATGCACCAGAGGATTAACAAGGTGGTATCCAGCCAAGTTTTCAAGGCCGTAACAATATCTGAAACCCACTGCTGGTTAACATCATTGCCCCCCAGAGGATCATTGGATGCCCCCTCCCCTCTTTGGAAGAACTTTATAGTTCCCGCTTCCTTAAGAAAGTTCAAAACATTGTTAAGGATCCATCTCATCCTGGGCACCCCCCCTTTTTTTTTTTGAACTATTACCATCTGGCAGAAGGTACAGGACAATGTACAAGCTGGTCTGGCTTAACCTCCTTTTATACTGGGTCTTAAATTTTATACAATTGGATTTTAAATTGTTTGAGCCAAATTATTTAATTTGTTTTAAATGATTTTTAACTTTTATATTATTGTATCTTATTTAGGCTGTTCACCGCTCTGAGTCCCGTCTGGGAGTAGGGCGGTATATAAATTTGAATAAATAAATAATAAATAAACACAAGGACAAATAGGTTGAAAAACTGCTTCTATCCCAGAGCAGTAACTACTGTATTTTCCTGCGTATAAGACTACTTTCTGACACACAAAAATCTTCTCAAAAGTCGGGGGTCGTCTTATACGCCGGGTCTCATTCTCCTGTAACCAGGCAGACCAGCCCGAAAGACTCTGACGAGCCTTAAATGGCTCTGAGGAGGGTCGTCTTATACGCCCAGTCGTCTTATACGCCGGAAAATACGGTATATTGAATTCTATTGTATAGGGCAGGTGTCAGCAACCTGTGGCTCCAGAGCCTCATGTGGCTCTTTGGACCCTCTGCTGTGGCTCCGTGATGGATGATCCCACCGCTGGCTGGCCCCACCCCTCGCCCTCCCCTCCCAGTCACTCCTCACCTGTCCTGAGAAGGTAAGGGCGACGGCGGGGGATGGAGAAGCGGCAAGGGCAGAGACAGAGAGATACAGAGAGAGGGGAGGGAGAGAGAGAGAGAGACAGAGAGAGTGGGGAGAGAGAGGGAGGGGGAAGGGAGGGAGGGAGAGAGAGACGTCAAAAGAATTTGTGGTTCCCATTGTTTTTTAGCAACCGGTTCTCCGCTCTAATAACCGGCTGGGTAGGCGGGGCTAGGGATGGGTGTCATGAGACTGGTCAAAGTGAGTGATGTCGAGTTGGCCACACCCACCGAGGTTTTGTGGCTCCCGGTGTTTTCTTTTCTGTGGGAAATGGGTCCAAATGGCTCTTGGAGTGTTTAAGGTTGCCAACCCCTGGTATAGTGAAATATTAATGCAGTATCAGGGGTTTTTCAATTCAATTGCATAGAATGCGACGGATGTTGTGTTCTTGTTTTATTTTTATAGTTATAACGTACACTGAAGATGGCATTTAACATCGTTGCAGTGACAATCAAGTAAAGCACAAGTATAAAATGGGCCGCAAAACTCAACCAATGTCTCACTTAACAACAGAAATGTGTGGCTTCAAATTGTGGTCATAAATCGAGGACTGTCTTGTACTGGAGAAGTGGGGAAGGAAGAATGACACTCATCTTTAAAATTGATAAATGACACCCCCCCCCCTTTCCTGGTATTTGGAGGGAGGAAACAAGTACAGGATTATAATCTAAACCAGTCCCCCCCCCCCCCCCCCGTTCTTGGCAACTTGAAGATGTGTGGCCTGTGTGCGAAGGCAACAACATGACAACACAACTGAAGGGAAGAGAGGCTGATGATCACCAAGTTATTCAAAAAATTTATACATGCACAGAAATGGATAAATGAACACTAAAACTAAAAGACAAGGAAGCCTCAACATTTTTTAAGGTATGGAATAGATGGTATGAGTGGATAAACCAAAAGAAAAAAGGGTAAAGGTAAAATTCAGTAACAAATTGAAAGTAACAAATAGGCACCATCATTAAGATAATAGAAGTAATAAGTCACTATTTACATGTATATAAAGATTTATACATATTTGTTTTCTGAGGTTTTCGCGGGTGTTTGTATATAGGTCTTTGGTTATTCGGGTCTTCTCCTGTGTAAAATTGGAAGTGTCTTGGCGACGTTTCGACGAAGTCTCATTCGTCATCTTCAGGCTGGTGTTCTCGGCTTCGTGCTTCCAGGAGCAATCTCCTGGAAGCACGAAGCCGAGATCTCACATTGCTCCTGGAAGCACGAAGCCGAGAACACCAGCCTGAAGATGACGAATGAGACTTCGTCGAAACGTCGCCAAGATACTTCCAATTTTACGCGGGAGAAGACCCTAATAACCAAAGACCTACATTTATACATATATATATATTTAGTTTGTATGTGGTGATATGTATTGTTTTACGTAATTTTAAGCTCGTGAATAGTTTGTACAGTTTTTATCTTTTAACTTCAGTAAAGTTTGTTTTTTAAAACAAAAAAAAAGGAAGAAATTCTTTTTTGAAGTTCTGGGTTTGGGACAAGTGACAAAAAAAGTTTATATTTCATTTATGATTCACCTTTGCTTTCTAATCAGTGGAAGGATTAAACTGCCCCCTAGTGGCAGATACAGGCAGCCCCTGATACAGTATAGCAGAAGAGCTAGTGGTCTACTATACAGGGGTAGTCCTCGACTTACAACAATTCCTTTAGTGACCGTTCGAAGTTACAATGGCACTGGCTCCTATTTATGACGGTCGCAGCATCCCGGTGATCCCCTTTTGTGACCTTCTGACGAGGGGGAGGGGGGAAGCCAGATTCTACTTAATGACTGTGTTGCTAATTTAGGAACGGCAGTGATTCACTTAACAACCGTAGCAAGAAAGGTCGTAAAATGGGGCAAAATTCCCTTAACAAATGCCTCGCTTAGTAACAGAAATGTTGGGCTCTGTTGTGTACGTAAGTCGAGGACTTCCTGTAATGAGATGTGAGAAAGGCCTAGAACAGGGGTGTCAAACTCGATTTCACTGAGGGCTGCATCAGGGTTTTGTTTGACCTCAGAGGATTGAGGGGCGTGGGCATGGTGGGCATGACACGGTACTCATGTTGGGGGCACGTGTGGTGGCCAAGTGCTAAGGCAGGACTTCCCGGAGAGCCTCCCTCCCTCCCTCTCATTCTTTCTTTCTCTTTCTTTCTTCCTTTCCTCCCTCCCTTTTCCTTCCCTCTCCATTCATTCTTTCTTCTTCCTTCC
Organism: Coluber constrictor foxii; assembly: GCA_038048745.1. Taxonomy (NCBI): domain Eukaryota; kingdom Metazoa; phylum Chordata; class Lepidosauria; order Squamata; family Colubridae; genus Coluber; species Coluber constrictor. Next base: position 3,374,242 of record CM075960.1, read on the forward strand.
TTCCCCTCTTTCCTTCTTTCTCCTTCCTTGCTCTCTTCCCATCTTCCCTTCTTTTTCTTTATCTTTCCTCTTCTCCCTTCTCCTTTCCTGTCCCTTCTTGGATGCTCAAATGCAAAAGGGGAAGCATTTCTCCTTTGGTTGGGTTTTTAGTTTGTTTTGCTAGCCCCCTGCCAGCGAAAACAAAGCCTGGAGGTGGGGGGGGGGCCTGCAGCCCTTCCCGTGCCCCATTTTCGGCCTGGCCGGCCTCCTGCAGCCCTCTGCCCGGTGGGACCACGCAGAGGCCCGCAGTTGGGTTCTTTACTCTTTTCAAACAGGCCCTGTGGATCACATCTAAGCACCCCACGAGCCAGATGCTGCCCACGGGCCTTGAGTTTTGACACCCTTGGCCTAGAGCCGTGATGGTGAACCTATGGCACGGGTACCACAGGTGGCACACAGAGCCATATCTGTGGGCACGTGAGTGCTGCCGTTTTTGGGTCTTCTTCTTTTGCGCCCCACTGGAAGTTGGGAAATGGGCTGTTTCCAGCCTCCAGAGGGCCTCTAGGGGATGAGGAAGGCCGTTTTTGCCCTCCCCAGGCTCCTAGAAAGCATCTGGAGCCTGGGAAGGGTGAAAAAAACGGCCTACCGGGCCCATCATGCCATCATGTGCTAAAAGCGGGGGGACTTGGGGGGTGGGGTCACACGCACATGCACAGGGGCAGGGTGCATTGAATTATGGGTGTGGGCATGTACATGGGTGACCTCCCCGCGCTCCCCCCCCCGCTTTTGGCACCCGACGGCAAAAAGTTTAACCATCTCTGGCCTAGAGGGATGGGGCAAAGAGAGGCTGCTGAGAGAATGATCGGAGAAGAGGACGCATAGCCCAGAGATGCACAAGGGGAGCAGGAGGAGATTCAGAAGGGACCCTCCTTGCTTTTTTGGACTATACAGGTAGTCCTCGACTTATAACAGTTCACTTAGTGTCCATTAAAAATTATTAGATTATCAGTTATTAAAACTAATAACCGGTTATTAAAACTAATAACCAGTTATTAACAACAACTGGAGTATTCACTTAACAACTATGGCAAGAACAGTCGTAAAATGGGGCCAAACACGCTTAACAAACGTCTTGCTTAGCAACATCAATTTGGGCTCAATTATGGTCATAAGTAGAGGACAAGCTATAATCAACAGATAGCCAAGAAGACAAAATTTATTTCCGGCTGGAAACTATATACAGCATGGACCGAAATTTAACACGTCAGGAAAAAAAAATTACATCTGCCTATTCCCAAGAGTGCGAACACGTCTGTTCTACTTGCTCTGTTTTTCTGTAATTGTGGAAAAGAAATGTACTTTGTTCCATTAAGAGGTGGTAGGCCACGGCTTGTATTAAGCTAATACGGCGTCATAAATCAAGCATGGCTAGGCACGGCAGGGGAAGGCGTAAACCGGGGTTTCAAACTGTATTTTGCAGAATCTGGAAATTCCACAAAAACTTTACGAGGGCGAAAGGCAAAAGAATAACAATAAATATATATAGGTAGTTCTCAACTTACGACCGGAGCTGAACCCAAAATTTCATGCCTAAGAGAAAACTAGAACTCACTGTCTCCTGGTGATTGGCCCAAAGTCATCCAGCTGATTTTCAAGCCCAAAGCAGAATTAGAACTCAACATCTCTTAGTGATTGACCCAAAGTCATTCAGTCGGCTTTCATGGCTAAGGTGGGACTAGAATTCACGGTCTCCTGATGATTGGCGCAAAGTCACCAGCCAGCTTTCATGCCTAAGGCAGGACTAGAATTCACGGTCTCCTGGTGATTGGCACAAAGTCACCCAGTCAGCTTTTAAGGCTAAGGCGGGACTAGAATTCACTGTCTCCTGGTGATTAGCCCAAAGTCACCTTGCTGATTTTCCTGCCTAAGACAAGACTAGAATTCACCATCTCCTGGTGATTGGCCGAAAGTCACCCAGTTGGCTTTTACGGCCTAATGCGGAACTAGAACTCCCTGTCTCCTAATTTCTAGCCTGGTACCTTAACCACTAAAGCAAACCAAATTAGTAACTCAAATGAACAATGGACAAAGCTCAATAAACTTTTCATTTTGATTTTGCATGTCGCACAAACACTGCTCGGTAGGTTGATGGATCTCTTGGGTTGTGTAAACTTTAAAAAAATGAATTAATTGAATGCTCAGTGAGTCATGTAAACATTTGGAGCAGGTGACCGCAAATCCACGCTTCTGTTGTGGTTGGAAGAGTTTGACTCAGAACCACAATTTCACACCTCTTTTTTCCTTTCCCGAAACAAACAAAATAAATATACAGGTAGTTCTTAAGGTAGGACCACAAACTGAACCCAAAATTTACGTTGCTAAAGAAGGCAGTTATTAACTGAGTTTCCCCCATTTTATGACCTTTTTTTTAAAAAAATTGATTTATATGCCGCTCTTCTCTGGAGACTCAGGGCAGCTTACAATGCATTAAGCAATATTAAGCCTTCATACTTTTGTATATTTATACAAAGTCAGCTTATTGCCCCCACAAACTGGGTCCTCAATTTACCTACCTTAGAAAGGATGGAAGGCTGAGTCAACCTTGAGCCTGGTGAGATTCAAACTTACAGTAATTGCCGACAGCTGAATGTTCTTCTTTCCTTCCTTCCTTCCTTCCTTCCTTCCTTCCTTCCTTCCTTCCTTCCTTCCTTCCTTCCTTCCTTCCTTTTCCTTCCTTCCTTCCTTCCTTCCTTCTTCTTTTTTTAATTTGATTTATATGCCGCCCTTTCCGGAGACTCAGGGCGGCTTACAATGCATTAAGCAATAGCCTTCATACTTTTGCATATTTATACCAAGTCAGCTTATTGCCCCCACAAACGGGGTCCTCAATTGACCTACCTTAGAAAGGATGGAAGGCTGAGTCAACCTTGAACCCGGGGAAGATTCGAACTTACAGTAATTGCAGACAGCTGGTGTTAATCACAATGCTTTTAGTCTGCTGAGCTATCCAGGCTCTATGTTTTGCCACCGTTGTTAAGTGAATCATGCAGATTCGCTTTTTTTCAGTGCCGTTGTAACTTTGAATATTCACTAAACGAATGGTTGTAAATCAAGGATTACCCGTAAGCTAATCGAATAACTAAAACTAATTAAGAAATTGAATGAATGAATGAATGAATGAGCTGCAACGATTGAGTGAAAATTAGTCATGTCACTTTTTCAGTGCCATTGTCATTTCAAACGGTCATTAACAATACGTTGGTTGTAAATTGGGGACTACTTTTAAATTAACCTAATAAAGAAATCTAATAAAGAAATTGATTGATTGATTGAATGATTGATTGAATGATTGAATGAATGGGAGGAATAATTCATTCATAATAATAATCCAACAGGAATAATTCCACAAACAAGAACTCCACACCTCCCAGCCCTCTTCTGGACTTTTGTACCCAACACACCGGAATTGACAAGATAACGACACCCCCCCACCCCCTAAGAGACAACATGGCCAACTCTAGACATTAACTATCTTAATCTTCTATTGTCTCACATCCATTTGCTGTTAAAAGTAAAGCCAGGCCAGCTGCATTAGGTGCCAAACCCCAATCGCACTGTCCCTCCTGCGCCAATGAGGCTTCTAGGAGGTGAGGGATTAAAAAAGGAGACGAGGAACAGAAAATCCCAGAACAGAACAAAAAAAACAGAGTTGGAGGGGGACCTTGGAGGCCTTCTAGACCAACCCCTTGTCCAAGCAGGAGAACCTATATACCATTTTTGACAAATGGAACTCATACTCAGGTGACCCCCGAGGACACAGGTGAACCTAACCCTCAAAAAGGATGCCAACAACCAGCAGCCTGCAAGGAGTATAAATCCTTCCCTTCCCCACCAATCCAGTCAGAGCTGAAGAAGCTTCTTGGAGGAGAAGCAAAACATCTTCAAAAGAAAAAACAAAACAAAACAGAAAGTCTAGTTGCCTCTTGACAAAAAAGCCCCATCGGGGACAATCAGGATGGGGATGCCTGAGCATCTTCTTGACCACGGAGGGTCCAATTCCTCTCGCAAACCTAAGCCCCTTGCACACTTCTGGTGGCAAGCCGTTCCGCTGGTTCTCCTCTCACCCTCGGGGAAATCCCTCCCTTTGCTTCGTTCTCAGGTTGCTCCTCTCCTCTCCTCTCCTCTCCTCTCCTCTCCTCTCCTCTCCTCGATCGCTGGGCCATCCCAACCCCGGCTTTCTCTTGTCTTTTCCCCCTTCGCTTTCCCCTTCAACCCCGTGGTAGAGCCTCCACCTCCAGGAGCAGTCTACCTTGCAAATCTGCCTTGAGCCCACGAGGAAAGGCGTTTTCTGGATCTTTCTTTCTTTCTTTCTTTCTTTCTTTCTTTCTTTCTTTCTTTCTTTCTTTCTTTCTTTCTTTCTTTCTTTCTTTCTTTCTTTCTAATTTAAATTAAGCCGGAGTTGCAGCCAAAAAAGAAAAAAGGCGCCTCCGCTGCACCCCGGAGGAAGCAATGCGAGCAACAGGCGTCCCCAAAGCGCCGCGCCCGTCCCGGAGTAAAGCGAGAGGATCTAGCACCCAGACCCCCGAAGGGGAAGCCCCTCGGAGCTTTATCTCCCCCCACCCCACCCCATTCCCCCCCCCGCCGCCCCCCAAAGCCCGCCGGGGCCTCTGACCTGCCGTCCCCTCGGTCGCCTCTGCCCGCCCCGTCGGTCACTCCTTGCTCGGCGGCGGCGAGAGCTGCAGCCATCGTCGCCTCCGATCATCAGCTGTTGAGAGCCAGGCAAGCGAGGGAGGGGCGGAGCCGCGTTCCGCCGCGCGGCTTTCTGGGATTCGTAGTTCGCCCGCGGAAAGGAAAGCCCTTCTGGCCGACGCGGAGAGGCGCCTCGGGGGACTACGCGGCCCAGGGAGCTTTGCGGCCTCTGGCTTGACGGGAGTTGTAGTCTTGCAGTCCAGCTAGGGAAAGGCGGGTTGGAGCCAAGGAAAGGAAAGCGAAAGGTGCCGCTTAACGACCGTGTTTGGCTTTGGCAGGATTGGGACGTCCCCAAAAAAAAGCAAATACCACGGAGTCCTCGGTTTACAACGGTTTGTTTAGGGACCGTTCAAGACTCCAGGCATTTGGTGTGCAGCTTCCCCAGCGTTTGTCTTATCGTCGTCTAGCATTTTTCCCTAGAATGTCCATTTTTGACTCTTGCCTTAAATATAGATAGCTCTTTGTGATGGGTAGTCCTTGACTTACATCAACTCGTTTAGTGACCGTCCAAAGATACAACGGCTCTGTACTCAAATGAAGCACGGAGTTGTAGTCTTGCAGTCCGGCTAGGGAAAGGCTTAACGGCCGTGTCTCGCTTTGGCGGGATTGGGACGTCCCAAAAAAAAGCAAATACCACGGAGTCCTCGGTTTACAACGGTTCGTTTAGGGACCGTTCAAGACTCCAGGCATTTGGTGTGCAGCTTCCCCAGCGTTTGTCTTATCGTCCTCTAACATTTTTCTCTAGAATATCCATTTTTGACTTAAATATAGATAGCCCTTTGTGATGGGTAGTCCTCGTCTTACATCGGCTCGTTTAGTGACCGTCCAAAGATACAACGGCTCTGTACTCAAATGAAGCACGGAGTTGTAGTCTTGCAGTCCGGCTAGGGAAAGGCTTAACGACCGTGTCTCGCTTTGGCGGGATTGGGATGTCCCGAAGAAAGCAAATACCACGGAATCCTCAGTTTACAACGGTTTGTTTAGGGACCGTTCAAGTCCCTAAACAAAGCTTCCCCAGCGTTTATCTTATTGTCGTCTAGCGTTTTTCCCTCGAATGTCCATTTTTGACCCTCGCCTTAAATATAGATAGTTCTCGACTAGCCCTTCGTGAAGGGTAGTCCTCGATTTACATCAGTTCGTTTAGTGACCGTTCAAAGATACAACGGCATTGTACTCAAATGAAGCACGGAGTTGTAGTCTTGCAGTCCGGCTAGGGAAAGGCGGGTCGGAGCCAAGGAAAGGAAGGCGGGCCAGTGCCGCTTAACGACCGTGTCTGGCTTTAGCAGGATTGGGACATCCAAAAAAAGCATATACCACGGAGTCCTCGATTTACAACGGTTTGTTTAGGGACCGTTCAAGACTCCAGGCATTTGGTGTGCAGCTTCCCCAGCATTTATCTTATTATCGTCTAACATTTTTCCCTAGAATGTCCATTTTACACCCTCGCCGTAAATATAGATAGTTCTCGACTAGCCCTTTGTGATGGGTAGTCCTCGACTTACATCAGTTCGTTTAGTGACCGTCCAAAGATACAACGGCACTGTACTCAAATGAAGCATGGAGTTGTAGTCTTACAGTCCGGCTAGGGAAGGGCGGGTCGGTGCCGCTTAATGACCGTGTCTGGCTTTGGCGGAATGGATGTCCAAAAAAAGCAAATACCACGGAGTCCTCGGTTTACAACGGTTTGTTTAGGGACCGTTCAAGACTCCAGGCGTTTGGTATCAGCTTCCCCAGTGTTTATTTTACCGTCGTCTAACACTTTTCTCTAGAATATCCATTTTTGACCCTCGCCTTAAAAATAGATACCGTATTTTCCGGCGTATAAGACGACTGGGCATATAAGACGACCCTCCTCAGAGCCATTTAAGGCTCGTCAGAGCCTTTCGGGCTGGTCTGCCTGGTTACAGGAGAATGAGACTCGGCGTATAAGACGACCCCCGACTTTTGAGAAGATTTTTGTGTGTTAGAAAGTAGTCTTATACGCAGGAAAATACAGTAGTTGTCAACTAGCCCTTCGTGATGTGTAGTCCTCGACTTACATCAGTTCGTTTAGTGACTGTTCAAAGATACAACAGCACTGTACTCAGATGAAGCACTGAACGATTGATTATGTATTGTATGTTTGTTCGTTGATAAAATAAAATAAAATCTCAAAAAAAAAGATACATTGGTACTGAAAAGTGACTTAGCTCCATTGTTCACAATTATGTCCTTTGCAGCATCCCCATAATCATGTGATCAAAATTCAGATGCTTGGCAACTGACTCATATTTACGACGGTTGCAGCGTCCCGGGATCAAGTGATCATCTTTTGCGACCTTCCGACAAGCAAAGTCAATGGGGAAGCCTGATTCACTTAACAACCCTGTTACTAACTTAACAACTGCAGTGATTCACTTAACAACTGTGGCGAGAAAGGTTGTAAAATGGGGCAAAACTCACTTAACAACTGTCTCGCTTAGGAACAGAAATTTGGGACTCGACTGGTCAAGGACTACTTATATAGTCAGACCTCTGCTCGGGACTCAAATTTTCTTCAAATCCCAAAACCTTGGTGGCGCAGCAGCTTAAAGTGGTGTTAAAGTGACACCAGCTGCCTGCAATGACTGCGAGTTCGAATCTCACCAGGCTCCAGGTTGACTCAGCCTTCCATCCTTCCGAGGTAGGTAAAATGAGGACCCGGATTGTGGGGGCAATAAGCTGACTTTATATAAAAAAGAACACCGCTTAGGGGGGGCCAAAAGCCCTACTATAAGCAGGTATATACAAAAGTATGAAGGCTATTGCTTAACGCATTGTAAGCTGCCCAGAGTCTCTGGAGAAGGGCGGCATATAAATTAAATTTAAAAAAAAACAACACCAAAATTTAGGACTCTATTGTGGTCGTAAGTCGAGGAGTTACCTGTAAGGAAAAAATGGCGGAGTGTCAAAAGAAGAGAGACTAAATCAGCCAAAGGGTTTTGCAATTTAGCCCACTTATGCATTTTGAGGCATAGGGGGGAAGTGTTTCCTTCCACCAAAAATAGAAATCTTGCAAATTTGCAAAGTTTTGGCTTCCTTACTTTTGAGGATTTCTATTGGACTTGTTGGCGGGAATAGGGATTTGCCACAATTGTGGCGCCCTGTGTTGGCAACGTTGAAATCAATAAACCTCCCGTAATTTGGACAGGTTGACATTTGGTTCGTCTTTCCGCCAAGTCACCCGCTAACCTCCCTCTTCATCAAGCTTCAGTGACTGATTTCCAATAGCTCAGCACGTTTCCAGCCTGGTTAGTCCTTGGATGGGAGACCACTAGGAAACTGAAATGTGTTTGAATATTAGTAGCTCGGGTTGGTAATTAGGCTGTTGATTTGAGCTCTGAGCTTGCAAATGTTTCATCGCCATTCAAGGAGACATCGTCAGAGCATTTTGAGTTGTGCTCGTCTGTCAGAACACAGGTCTTAAAAAGGTATAAATAGGTATTTAAAGACCTGTGTCCTGACAGAAGAGCACAACTCAAAATGCACTGATGATGTCTCCTCGAATAGTGATGAAATTTTGCAATCAAATTGGCCAAGCTCGGAGCACAAACCAACAGCCTAACCCCATGATGGCGAACCTATCGCACAGGTGCCACAGGTGGCACACGGCTTCAGGTCTGGATACAGCACCGAAACGGCATTGGTCGCGTTGGTGGATGATCTCTGGAGGGCCCGGGGTAGGGGGTACTCCTCTATCCTGGTGCTGTTGGACCTCTCAGCGGCTTTTGATACCATCGACCATGGTATCATGTTGTGCCGGTTGGAGGGACTGGGGGTGGGGGGCACCGTTTTACGGTGGTTCTCCTCCTACCTCTCCGACCGGTCGCAATCAGTGTTGACAGGGGGGCAGCGGTCGACCCCGAGGCGCCTAGTGTGTGGGGTGCCACAAGTGTCGGTCCTCTCGCCCCTCCTGTTCAACATTTATGTGAAGCCGCTGGGTGAGATCATCCGTGGTTTTGGGGTGGAGTTCCACCAGTACGCTGACGATACTCAGCTGTACATCTCCACCCCAGACCATCCCAACGATGCTGTGGAAGTGATGTCCCAGTGCCTTGAAGCCATGCGGGTCTGGATGGGGAGAAACAGGCTTCGACTCAACCCCTCCAAGACCGAGTGGCTGTGGCTGCCGGCGTCCCGATATAGCCAGCTGACACCATCGCTGGTCATTGGGGGCGAATCACTGGCCCCCATGGAAAGGGTGCGCAACTTGGGCGTCCTCCTGGACCCACGGCTGTCCTTGGAGGATCATACGACAGCTGTGGCCAGGGGGGCTTTCTATCAGGTTCGCCTGATATGCCAGTTGCGGCCCTTTCTAGATCGGGACTCCCTACGCACAGTCACTCAGGCACTCGTCACCTCTCGCCTGGACTACTGCAATGCTCTCTACATGGGGCTCCCCTTGGGGTGCACCCGGAGGCTCCAACTGGTACAGAATGCGGCCGCGCGGGGGATTATGGGAGCATTGGGGCGCTCCCATGTTACACCTCTCCTGCGCGAGCTGCATTGGTTGCCGGTGGAGTTCCGGGTGCGTTTCAAGGTGTTGGTAATGACCTTTAAAGCGCTCCATGGCTTAGGACCAGGGTACTTACGGGACCGCCTTCTGCCGCCAATTGCCTCCCACCGGCCGGTTCGCTCCCACAGAGAGGGCCTCCTCAGGGTGCCGTCAGCCAGACAATGCCGGCTGGCGACCCCCAGGGGGAGAGCCTTCTCTGTGGCAGCCCCTACCCTCTGGAATGATCTTCCTCCAGAATTGAGAATTATCTCTGACCTCCGGACGTTTCGTCGGGCCCTGAAGACGCATCTTTTTCAACTTGCCGGTTTAGCCTGATCCCTGCTGCATTTTTAGAATTTTTTAAAATTTTAAAATTTTTAATGTTTGTAGCGTTGCTGCATTTTAATATTTTGGTTTTAATTCTCAGCCTCATGTATATGTGTTTTAATTTTTAACTTTTATGTATTGAATTTTTATTTCGGCTGTTCACCGCCCTGAGTCCGTAAGGAGAAGGGCGGTATACAAATCAAATCAAATCAAATAAATAAATAAATAAATAAATAAATAAATAAATAAATAAATAAATAAATAAATATCTATCTATCTATCTATCTATCTATCTATCTATCTATCTATCTATCTATCTATCTATCTATCTATCTATCTATCTGTGGGCATGTGAGTGTTGCCCTACCTCAGTCCAGCACGCACCAGCTGATTTTTGGGCCTTCTGGGCCCACTGGAAGTCGGGAAATGAGGGCCTCCAGAGGGCCTCCGGTGGGGGGGGGGAGGACGTTTTCGCCCTCCCCAGGCTCCTAGAAAGGCTCTTGGAGCCTGGGGAGGGCAAAAAATGTGCCCCACACAATGTAAATTGTGCCATTGTGTGCCAAAAGCAGGGGGAGAGCGGGAGGGGTCACGTACGCATGCATGGGGAGACGGGGCGCATTGAATTATGGGTGTGGGCACACACACGTGCAATCCCCCTCCCCAACCCCCGCTTTTGGCACACGTCGGCAAAAAGGTTAGCCATCATTGGCCTAACCACTAGGAAATCCCAGGGCTACATTGGTACACATTGGAGGTGGGGGCAGGAAGGGGAATCCATCCCAGAAAAAGGGAGTGATAAGCCATCTGCGTAGGAGTCCTGTTTCATCTCAGGAAGCTTTTTCCTTTTAAAATGGCCATTTTCACCTGGTTTAAATTATTTTGCCGAGAAAGAGGTAAATGGAAGAAAGGAGACTCTCAACAGGATTTAATTACTTTTATTTATTTATATTCTTTTATTGTTTTTATAAATAACTCAAAGCAGAGAACATATCCTAATACTCCTTCTTCATTCTAGTTTCCTCACAACTACAACCCAGTGAGGTGGGTTAGGGAAAGAGAGAGAGAGAGAGAGAGAGAGAGAGAGAGAGAGAAAGAGAGAGAGAGAGAGAGAGATTGGCTGGCCCAAAATCACTCAGCTGGCTTTCATGCCTAAGGTGAAACTAGAACTCACTGTCTCCTGGTGATTGATCCAAAATCTCCCAGCCAGCTTTCATGCCTAAGACAGGACTAGAACTCACAATGCTGTTGATTCTCTATATCCATGCGGTATTGGATCCTTCCATTTTCATACACAGGAATAAAGGCACTAATAAGCCCCTTAGCTTCTTTTTTTATTTTAAAGGCAAACCAGTGTCTTCAACCGCTCTCTACCTGTGGGACTACAGCCTGTCGCGATTCAAAGCTGAGCTAATGAAGCTTGAGAATCAAAACTCCTAGAAAAGCAAAAGAAACGAGATTTCCCAATCTTGATTGCAGGAAACAAGAAAGTCACACACACATACTGCCCCACCGCCAGTTTCTAAGCTGGGCACCCCGGCACCAACTGGCATAGCAAACTGAACAGATGGTAAAAATCTGCCCCTGTGAACCACAAGTGTTTCACTCAAGCTGCAGAGCTGAAGAAGGCTGCCTGCTCATTGCCACGTGTCTTCCTGGCATGCCGGGGCAGCTGTCCGAGGGAGCCATTAATAGCATTGTGGAGAGTCAATAGGGACTTTTTAAAAGACAGCTGCCCCCAAATTTAGGGGATCGGGGTTGCAGGATCTATTAAAATAAGGGAATCTTCACTTCTCACCCAAGGCAACCTGATGATCTTTTTCAGGGGGCTTGGGGTAGAAGAGGGGTCTCTCAACTGGTCAACTTTTAAGATGTGTGAACTTCAACTCCCAGAATTCCCCCAACCAGCCATGGGAGTTGAAGTCCCGAAGTCTTAAAAGTCGCCAGGTTTGGAGTCTCCTGGTGTAGAAAATAAGAGATGGTAATTCTCCTAAATCATAAATATGAATCAGTTGCCAAGTGCCCATGGGGAGTCTACAACGGTCCTAAGTGGGGAAAACAGTCATAAGTCACACTTTCTGAGTGCCATTATTTCAAACTGTCACTAAACTGTCCCCGTTTAGTGAAGGGTACTTCAAACCGTCACTAAATGGTGAAAAGTGGTCCCTAACTCACCTTTTTCAATGCTGTTATTTCAAACGGGTCACTAAACGAACGGTTGTAAGTCGAGGACTACCTGGGCTTTTTCCGTTACTTCGAACGGTCACTAAACAGCTTCTCCTATTGGCTTTGTGTGTGGGGAGCCGGCTGGCAGCATTGCAACTGGCAATCACATGACTCCGCAACCCTGCAAGCGGCGTAGAATAGAATAGAATAACAGAGTTGGAAGGGACCTTGGAGGTCATCTAGTCCAACCCCCTGCTTAGGCAGGAAACCCTACACCACCGCAAACAAATGGTTATTCAACATCTTCTTAAAAACCTCCAGTATTGGAGCATCCGGAACTTCTGGAGGCAAGTAGTTCCCCCGATTAATTGTTCTATCAGGAAATTTCTCCTTAGTTCTAAGTTGCTTCTCTCATTGATGAATTTCCACCCATTGCTTCTTGTCCTGCCCTCAGGTGCTTTGGAGAATAGCTTGACTCCCTCTTCTTTGTGGCAGCCCCTTAAATATTGGAAGACTGCTATCATGTCTCCCCTGGTCCTTCTTTTCATTAAACTAGACATACCCAGTTCCTGCAACCGTTCTCATATGTTTTAGCCTCCAGTTCCCTAATCATCCTTGTTGCTCTTCTCTGCACTCTTTCTAGAGTCTCCACATCTTTTTTACATCGTGGCGACCAAAACTGGATGCAGGATTCCAAGTGTGGCCTTCCCAAGGCCTTATAAAGTGGTATTAACACTTCACCTGATCTTGATTCTATCCCTCTGTTGATGCAGCCTAGAACTGTGTTGGCTTTTTTGGCAGCTGCTGCACACGGCTGGCTCAGATTTAAGCGATTGTCCACTAAGACTCCAAGATCCCTCTCACAGTTACTACTATTGAGCAACTACTGTACCTGTGCATTTTGTTTTCCTTGCCTAAATAGGCTGACTCTGATTCTGGGTTTATTATTTATCATTAATTAGTTATTTGATTTAAAGTGTGATTTTATTGTACATGTTTCTTAACTTGTGTTCGCCGTCCTGAGTCCTTCGGGAGAAGGGCGGCATATAAATACATGTAATAAATAAATAATAAATAAATAAATGTAGAACCTTCCTTTTTTCACCACTGAATTTCATTTTCCATTGAATTTCGTTTCATTTCATTTTAAGTACATACCAGGTGCCAAGCACCTGTATTTTGATCACTGTACCACGGGGATGCTGTGAAGGGTCTTTAAGGGCGAAGACTCATTGCAAGTTGCTTTTTTCAGTGAGGTTGTAACTTCTAACAATCTAACCGAGGGTTGTTAAGGTAAGGACTACACATGTATGCATTTGTGATAAATATAGCAGGACTGAGAGGTAGGGAAGCATGAAGCAAAATAGTCATTGTTTTTTAAAAAAAATCAGAATGGAAAGGACCTTCGACTTCCAGTTCAGCTCAGCTCCGGCATGCGTGCGTGCGCATGCCGGCCAGCTGATTTTCGGGCCTTCTGGGCCCACCAGAAGTAGGGAAACAAGCTGTTTCCTGCCTCCAGAGGGCCTCGGGGTGGTGGTGGGGAAGGCCCGTTTCTCTCTCTCTCCAGGCTTCGGAGCCTTTCTAGGGGCCTGGGGAGGGCAAAAGTGGCCTTTTCCGCCCCCCTCCCGGAGGCCCTCTGGAGGCTGGAAACGGCCTGTTTGCCAACTTCCGGTGTGACTGGAAGTTGGCAAACGGGCCCTTTTCAGCCTCCTGAGGGCTTCCATTTTCGGCCGTATTTGCTCTCCCCAGACTCCTAGAAAGGCTCTGGAGCCTGGGGAGAGAGAAAAACGGGCCCACTGGGCCATCGTTTGCGGGGCACATAGAATTACAGGTGTGGGCACGCACGTGTGCCAGGACCCCTCTGCACTCCCCCCCCCCACTCCTGGCACACGGTGGCAAAAAGGTTAGCCGTCACTGCCCTAGATCAGTGGTGGTTAAGCTTTTTGGTGCTGAGTGCCCAAAGGGCGCGCACGCATGCAAATGCATCCACGTGTGCCAGAACCTCCTAAATTCAATGCAAGCTCGCACCCCATGCATGCGCCCTGCCTCCCCGCGCATGCGCCCCCCCCCCGCACCCCATTTTTGCTTCCAGGTTGACGCAGGAGGCGTTCCAAGCCCAAAACGCCACCTGCACCAACCTGGAAGCCAAAACGGGGCATGTTGGGGGCCGCGTGAGGTCCCCCGCACCGTTTTGGGCCTGGAAAGCCTCCTGCACCAACCTGCATCCCCTTGCGCATACGCCCCTCCCCTCTCTCATGCGCGGCAGAGACCAGCTGACTGGCGGGAGGTATACATGCGGTGGAGCTGGGCTGGGGCAATGGCTGGGGTGCCCGCAGAGAGGGCTCTGCACGCATGCCATCGCCATCACGACTTTATATCATTTCAGACAAATGGCTGCCCAATTTCTTCTTAAAAGCCTCCAGTGATGGAGCACCCACCATTTCTAGAGGCAAGCTGTTCCACTGGTTAATTGTCCTCACTTAGGAAGTTTCTCCTTAATTCCAGGTTGCTTCTCTCCTGGATGAGTTTCCCTCCGTTGTTTCTTGTCCTGCCTTTTGGTGCTTTGGAAAATAATTTGACCCCCTCTTCTTTGTGACAACCTCTCCTCTAGACTAACCATACCCAGTTCCTGCAACCGTTCTTTATATGTTTTAGTTTCCAGGCCTTTAATCATCTTAGTTGCTCTTCTCTGCACTTTTTCCAAAGTCTCAACATCTTTTTTGTAATGTGGGGACCAAAACTGGATGCGGGATTCCAGGTGGGGCCTTACGAAGGCTTTATAAAATGGTACTAATACTTTACATTTTTTAAAAAAAATTTGATAAGTCCTGATTAAAGGGACAGATTGTTTGGTTTCTGCTTGAGGGGCCAAAGCGCTTTGAAACATACCAAGAACCCAGATTAAAAAAAAAAAAAGGTATTTTTCAGTCCCTCTTTTTCCAGAAAAGACACTCAGGCCAAAGTACAAAAAAGTCAATAAACATTTATTTGATACAGCTGTGGGTTTTTCTTTTTTTTTAATACATACAGTACATAGATTTGTCCCATCAAGGGTTTCAGTGGTGCTGATATTAATATTTATTTATTACAGTACTCTAGCGGAGAATTTTTTTTCCCAATGATTACCAAAAAAGACAGATCATCACAAATCAGGAGTTTATAAGATAGTTTACATTTAAAACATTTTTTCTTTCTCTGTCTCTCTCTCTCTCTCCTTTTTTTTTTTGCAAATAAACACTTCTTAATATATATTTATATTTATATATATATTTATTTATATGATTACAAGTGATAGATTGAAAACCATTCTTTTTTTTTTTAAATTTTCCAAAATACACTTATGCATTAAATGTTGGCATTGGGGAGAAACAAGACAGATATTTGGAAATGCCCTGGAATCAGTATTACACAGAAAGGAAGGAGGGAAGGAGATTTTGATGAAGAAAGAGGAAGGAAAGAAGAATGATCTTGGAAGGAAGGAAGGAAGGAAGGAAGGAAGGAAGGAAGGAAGGAAGGAAGGAAGGAAAATATTGATGAGGAAGAAGGAAGGGAAGAAGTAGGGAGGGAGAAGGGAGGGAAATACTGATGAAGAAAGAATTATCTAGGAAAGAAGGAAGGAATGAGGGAGAAGAGGGGAAGGAAAGAGGGAGGAAAGTAGGAAGTTACTGATGAAGGAAGAGGAAGGAAGAATTATCTTAGGAAGGAAGGAAGGAAGCAGGAAGGAAGGAAGCAGGGGGAGTCAAAGGGAAAGGAAGGGAAAGGAAAAGAAGGGAGGGGAGGGAGGGAGGGAGGATGGAAGAAAGGACGGACAGAAGGAAGGAGGGAGGGAAGGACAATCGTGATGAGGAAGGAAGGAAAGAAGGAAGATAGCAGACATGTTTGTGAATCAATACTGAGGGACTTTTGCAGCCCCCTGGCCAGGCAGGTTTAAATAAACGTTCTTGTACCAAAATCCAAATCTTATTGAACTGTGATATCCTCCTCCCCCCTCCTCCTCTCCCCAGGATCCTTCTCACTCTATTACAGGCACCCCCCCCCCCCCTATCTGATCCCGAGCTTTGAGTTCTCGATCAGAACAATTAGAGCGTCCAAGAAGTGACACTGGGTCTACTGTGAGTAGTAGCTGGAAAAACCTATAGGAAGACACTAACTCGTTTCCCCGCCTTGAGTCATAACCCATTAAAAGACAAATCTTGGTGCCATCCTCTGACTTAGGAGGAGGGGGAGGGGGATTGTTAAGATTTCACTAAGTGCTTCCTCATCTCAAAGTGGGGGTGGGGGTGGGGTGGAGAGGGGCGGGAACCAAACTCAACCCATTCCGTTTGATTGACGCAATAATATGCTTTTGCACTCTGCACGTTGCCCAGATGGGATTTCTACCCTACGGACACGCCGACCCTGGGAAGAATTGGGCTGAACGTCACCTAATTCCACCCGAAATCAGGGCTGCCCTACTAGATTCACAAGAATCCCCCCCCAAGTTCACAAGTTCCATAGAGAAGCTGATTGTCAAAATACCTTAAATGCTTCACCTAAATACAAGAAGAGATTTCCATCATTCACTGAAGCAGGGGTCTCCAACCTTGGCAACTTTAAGACTTGTGGACTTCAATTCCCAGAGTTCCTCAGCCAGCTTTGCTGGCTGAGGAACTCTGGGAGTTGAAGTCCACAAGTCTTAAAGTTGCCAAGGTTGGAGACCCCTGCACTACAGGATGTTTTTGCAACAATAGACGTTGAAATGTCTTAAGAGTAAGAAGTGAACATCTACAGTCGTAACTTGAAGAAATTTGGCTTTTAATCATGTTTATGGTAAGACTTCAGAAACCAAGAAAGACACATGGTGTTTATTCAGATCTCTTTATTGTCCCTAGACAGAATCTTGCCAAACTAAAATCTGCTACCAACCAATAAGGCATGTACTCTGGGAACTATTGGGGAGGAGCCATCTTCACCTTCTTTCTCTCACACATACTACCTGGACTGAGTTGTCTCTTGCTTCTCTGGAATGCAGCCCCTTGCTCCTGGGAATCCGGAGAAGGAAGGAAGGAAGGAAGGAAGGAAGGAAGGAAGGAAGGAAGGAAGGAAGGAAGGAAGGAAGGAAGGAAGGAAGGAAGGAAGGAAGGAAGGAAGGAAGGAAGGAAGGTAGGTAGATCACCAAATCAAGGAAGACACAATGTGATTCTTCCTAGTAGATTTCTTTATGTTCCTCATCCATAGACAGAATCTTACCAAACTAAAGCATGTTAACATTCCCATATAAAGCATGTACTCTGGGAACTATTAGGGAGGAGCCATCTTCACCCTCTTTCTTTCACACATACTACCTGGACTGAGTTGTCTCTTGCTTCTCTAGAATGCAGCCCTTCCCTCCTGAGAATCCGGAGAAGGAAGGAAGGAAGGGGAGGGAGGGAGGGAGGGAGGGAGGTCACCAAATCAAGGAAGACACAATGTGATTCTTCCTAGATAATTTCTTTATGGTTCCTCACTGATAGACAGAATCTTGCCGAAGTAAAGCATCCTAACATCCCCATATAAAGCATGTACTCTGGGAACTATTAGGGAGGAGCCATCTTCACTCTCTTTCTCTCACACAAAATAGCTGGACTGAGTTGTCTCTTGCTTCTCTGGCATTCCCTTCTGGGAATCCGGAGAAGGAAGGGGGGAAGGGAGGAGGGAGGGAGGGAGGGAGGGAAGAAGGAAGGAAGGTAGGTAGGTAGGTAGGTCACCAAATCAAGGAAGACACAATGTGATTCTTCCTAGATGATTTCTTTATGGTTCCTCACTGATAGACAGAATCTTGCCGAAGTAAAGCATCCTAACATCCCCATATAAAGCATGTACTCTGGGAACTATTAGGGAGGAGCCATCTTCACCCCCTTTCTCTCACACAAAATATCTGGACTGAGTTGTCTCTTGCTTCTCTGGAATTCCCTTCTGGGAATCCGGAGAAGGAAGGGGGGAAGGAAGGAGGGAGGGAGGGAGGGAGGGAGGGAGGGAGGGAGGGAGGGAGGAAGGAAGGAAGGAAGGAAGGAAGGAAGGAAGGAAGGAAGGAAGGAAGGAAGGAAGGAAGGAAGGAAGGAAGGAAGGTAGGTCACCAAATCAAGGAAGACACAATGTGATTCTTCCTAGTAGATTTATGTTCCTCATCCATAGACAGAATCTTGCCAAACTAAAGCATGTTAACATTCCCATATAAAGCATGTACTCTGGGAACTATTAGGGAGGAGCCATCTTCACCCTCTTTCTTTAACACATACTACCTGGACTGAGTTGTGTCTTGTTTCTCTAGAATGCAGCCCTTCCCTCCTGAGAATCCGGAGAAGGAAGGAAGGAAGGGGAGGGAGGGAGGGAGGGAGGGAGGTCACCAAATCAAGGAAGACACAATGTGATTCTTCCTAGATAATTTCTTTATGGTTCCTCACTGATAGACAGAATCTTGCCGAAGTAAAGCATCCTAACATCCCCATATAAAGCATGTACTCTGGGAACTATTAGGGAGGAGCCATCTTCACTCTCTTTCTCTCACACAAAATAGCTGGACTGAGTTGTCTCTTGCTTCTCTGGCATTCCCTTCTGGGAATCCGGAGAAGGAAGGGGGGAAGGGAGGAGGGAGGGAGGGAGGTCACCAAATCAAGGAAGACACAATGTGATTCTTCCTAGATGATTTCTTTATGGTTCCTCACCCATAGACAGAATCTTGCCGAAGTAAAGCATCCTAATATCCCCACATAAAGCATGTACTCTGGGAACTATTAGGGAGGAGCCATCTTTCTCTCACACAAACTATTTGGACTGAGTTGTCTTTCACTTCTCTGGAATATAGCCCCTCCCTCCTGGGAATCCATACTACATTCCATCACATTTATGTTTGCCTGCATGAGGTGTCTGCTTGTTTTTATTTATTTATTTATTTTTATGATCAACATCTGCCGAAGAGCCACAGGGAGGCTAATCCATGTGACAAATTACTCATTAAATTTTCAACTCAAATTGAAAGAGTTTAATTCAAATAAGAGCTTAGGAAACATCTTATAAAAATAGATCATTCTAAAGTTTCACCAAGAATTCAATACTATTTTTAAAGACTCTACCTTGACTGATGATCACCATGCAAATTAATTCACTAATGGGACTGGGAATCACAACCACGTACTGGGGAAAACAGGTGTGCAAATGCACTTGCTCTAATAAGCCAAGAACAGCCACATGTGTCTTTACACAGCTACTGTTTTAATAGAATAAATAGAAGAGAATATTGGCCAAGTGTGATTGGAGACACGAGGAATTCGTCTCTTTGTGACACGTTAAAAGGAATGTAACACTGACATGTGTTTATTCCTAATCAGCAACAAATCCACCCTCCCATCCAGCCGAAAAGTTTTAATAATTGTTATTTCTGCAGGAATAAAATTATGGATATATTGGTTGACCTCCAAGCTGATAAAAATAATGTAGCTAATCTTTTTTCAAATGGGTTGACTAACGGAAGAGGACAACAGCATTCGGGAAACAAGACATTTCCAATAATTCAGAAAAATAGAGCAATCAAGCGGATGCAGCGTAATTAAATTTGCTTGTGAATTTGTACTTTTTCCAGATTTGTACAATAGTCTGAATTATCAGTTTCGGATTCCAAAGTCAGCGCAGCAAGAAAAGGACGGATCCTTCTGCAAATCCTTCAGCCTAAACGGTCTTTAATTGCACAGAAGGCGGATATGCGACTCTGGAGGAAAATATAATGTTTCAGCGCGGTATTTGCGCTCCCCGGAGATCTCAAAGCAGCCTTTTGCCTTGGGACCTGGTTCAGTACCATGAACCAAACACAAATACCGTATTTTTCGGAGTATAAGACGCACCTTTCCTCCCCCCAAAAGGGGGTGAAAATTTAGGTGTGTCTTATACACCGAATGTAGCCCCGCTCCCTCACTGGCCCCCACCCTTTGGCCTCTGCCTCGCAGCCGTTACCTCCTTGCAAGCCAACAGCAAGAAAAAACAGCTCCTTTCAGCTTCAGCACAGGCTAATTAGCACCAGTTGATTCCATCCGCCTCCCGACTCTCAGCTGATTTGCTCTCAGCTGCTTGCTGCAAGGAGGAAAATTGCTGGAGCAGATATTTTTTCCCCCTTGTGCTAATCAAGCTATGCTGAAGACGAAAATGAAAGTAAAGCAGGCTGGGTGTGGTGTGGCTTGGTGGGCGTGTCAGGGGAAGGATACTGCAAAATCCCCATTCCCACCCCACTCCAGGGGAAGGATACTGCAAAATCCCCATTCCCACCCCTCTCCTGGGGGAAGGATACTGCAAAATCCCCATTCCTTCCCACTCCTGGGGGGAAGGATACTGCAAAATCCCCATTCCCACCTCACTCTGGGGCCAGCCAGAGGTGGCATTTGCTGGGTTCTCCGAACTCCTCAAAATTTCCGCTACCGGTTCTCCAGAACCTGTCAGAACCTGCTGGATTTCAGCCCTGATTGGGGCCTTCAAAAAGGAAACTCAAGTTTTCGTATTTCCTTTTCGGATCATCTTTGGAAATTGCTTCCTGATTGTTTTTCAGCTATAAGAAACTTTTGGATTCACAGGTTTTCCAGCACGGGTGAGATTCCCTTCAATCAATGCAAGTTTAAGGATTTAAAACAATAATCCTTTTTGGGATAAATAGCAAAAGGGGGATTAAAACATTGTTGTTTTGGAAAGTAATGCCAATGAACCAAGTCTCCTGTTGTATTTAAAATAAAATTTTGGAATTAATTAGAACAATCTTCCCCGCGGGAAAACCATTTTGGTTTGAATTCCGTATGGCGGAAAGCACCATCAATGGGGAAGGCAGATTCACTTTACAACCCGTGACTCACTTAACAATGGCAGCGATCCGCTCAACAAGCCGCGACGAGAAAGGCTGCAAAATGGAGCGAAGCTCACTTAATAACTGCCTCGCTTAGCAACGGAAATGTTGGGGCTCAATTTGTGGTCAAGGATTACCTGCATATTTTTCCTTTGCACAGCTAGCACAAGTCACACACAGTCCAGCCCAACCGGTTGATTCGGCAGGCGGCTGCTAAAAAGATGCTGCCGTCTCCTTAAGAGGCAGCAGTTGCCATGGTATCCTACAAATTATCCTCTGGAGAACATGCCGTGCACCTGTGAGAACAGGTTGAATTTCAGGCAAATTAGTCACAGGACCTCAACAATTGCTATCAAGGTATTATCCGGTTGGACGTGTTCATCTAAATCAGGAGTCGGCAACCTGAAACACTCGAAGAGCCACAACCAGAAGCCCCGTGTCCAATTCTGGAGCCCACCGGAAGTCCAGTTCTCCCACCATAGAGTCTCCTCCTAGCACGGTGTCCTTTTTTCCTCTACCTGTCCTAACCGAAAGCCCTATCAATTGTGGAGCCAACTAGTGGCAGGGAGCCGCAGCAGAAGGATGGAAGAGCCACATGCGGCTCCAGAGCTGCGGGTTGCTGACTCCTGATCTAAATTATTGTCGTTCAGCCTTTATCTCCATCCTGAAGAGGTGGGCACAAAGCAAGAGGCAACTGTATCTGCTGGTTGTTTCATTCAAGAAGCAGAAGGACAACAGAGTTGGAAGGGACCCTGGAGGTCTTCTAGTCCAACCCGAAGCTCAAACAAGAACCCATATACCGTTTCAGACAAATGGTTGTCCAATCTCTTCTTCAAAGCCTCCACTGTTGGTATCTGACACCGGTTGGTGTCTTTCATCTACAACCAGCACGAGGATTACGGGAGTTTAATTCAACACATTTAGAGGACTGGAGAACATCTTATTACCACCTCCTTGAAAAGGAGGCTGAACTAGAAGTCCACCAAGGTCCTTTCCAACTCTATTATTCTACGTTCTATGCTAGTTCAAGGGTCTCCAATTTGGCAACTTTAAGACTTATGGACTTCAGCCCCTAGAATTCCCCAGTCAGCTATGCTGGGAAAATGTACAGCTAGTTCTTCATTCAACGACTGGTCGCTTAGTTATCAAAGTTGAGTCAGAAGAGACCTTGGAGGTTGTTCTGAGCTAGGCTTCCTGAGTCACTAAAACAGACAAGTAGTCCCCAAAACCTCTTTTATTGCGACAGCTGTGAATTCTGTTCATTCACAGAGGAATCTCAAATAGTTGTAAAGAGTCCTCCAGGATAAGGCTAATAATCACCCACCTTTATCTCCCTTGACACGCTGCCAAAGACCTAATTGGTAAAGCCACACGGAGTCCAGAATCAAACAGAGCTTCAGGCTTTAAGCTGAACTGAATGAACAAAAGTTGCTTCCTGCAAAGGCCACGTGCCTTTGCTCCTCTTTTAAGTCTTATGGGAGGGGCCAATCATCTCCAGGCCTTACTCCAGAGTTGTCCCTTTTGTTTTAACTGTTCTTGCCTTCTGGCAGCTCTGCGCATGCGCGCACTGGGAACAGGTTCCTCATGTTGCTCTACTTAGCTGAGGTCCGACTCTGGAGGCTCCGGAGGCAGCACGTACCTCTCAGATGGCCCTTACTCTGCCTCCGACGCAGAGCCCTCGTCCGAGCCTTGTTCCACTGATTAATTGTTCTGTCGGGAAATTTCTCCTTAGTTCTAAATTGCTTCTCTTCTTGTTCAATATCCATCCATTGCTCCAATGGTGGGATTCAACCGCTGTAACAACCGGTTCAGTGGGTGCGCGCGTGGTGCGTTTGAAAAAAACCTCTAAAACATGCCTTCTACTTCAGCCACAGTGAGGACAACAGCTGATGCACGGCAATCCGCTCTGCCCCGCCGATCAGCTGGGCTTCAAACACAGGAAATATAGGTCAGTATAGCGCAGGGGTGGCCCACCTGATCTTCGGAGCGAACTGGTTCGCTCACAGCTGATTGTCGGGGCTACCGGTACGCCGGAACCGGTGCGAACCGGCAGAATCCCACCCTGCATTGCTCCTTGTCTTGCCTTCAGATGCTTTGGAGAATAGCTTGATCCCCTCTTCTCTGGGGCATTCCCTCGAATATTGGAAGACTGCTATCATGTCACTGTTGTGGCTCCGTTGCCTGAGCCTGTGTCATCGGCAGACGCGGAATCTGAGAATGAGGGAGAGGAGTTGGCAAGGCCTCCCTCTCCAGAACCCTCCTCTCTGGCAATGCCTCCGGAGGACACCGAAGGGCAAGAGATAGGCCCAGAGCCAAGCACGTCCACACAGCCACAGGTGGACAGCGACGAAGGAGATAAGTGCTGGCTGGATCCTCGGCAGCGGCGCAGGAAGAAGCGTGCACAGCAGAGGGGAAGGCGTGACAGAGATTAGCTGAGTCACTGGACCACACCCCACAGGATATAAAAGGGAGCATGGTGCCAGTCAAACCTTGTGACTAACGAAGCTGAAAGCTTCCACACCATTCTGCATTGTCGGACTTTTGGCTATAGACTTTGCTGGATTATCTCTGGTCTTGATTGACTCCGTAATTATTGAGCTGTTTCTTTTGATGTATCAGAAGTGGGGAGAAGTTATCTCTCCTCTTTGTAAATAATAAACTCTTGGCAGGCAGCCACTAGGCTGTTGCCAAGTTCTGTTATCTTAAGGAAAAGGATTTTTGCCGGCTGGTTTGGTCTTTAACTCTCGAACGTCTGTTGGTATGTGTGCGTGGGGTTGAGGACAGAACAGTCACCCCAATCCTTCTTTCCATTAAACCAGATGTACCCAATCCTTGCAACTAATTCAGCCTCAGCCCCCTAATCATCTTTGTTGCTCTTCTCTGCACTCTTTCTAGAGTCTCAACATCTTTTTTATATCGTGGCGACCAAGACAAGGGACACCCCAAAAGGTTATTTATGACTGGTTCAGAAGTTTTGACTGAAGCACACATCACATCCATAGTAACATGGTCATAATTTATAATGTTTGGGGGGGGGGCAGTTTTGGGCCTTTTTTTCACTGGTTTCTGTCAAAATCAGCCCATAGGACTCATTTTTAAACTACCGAGTTTGTTTTACAATCTGAGTTTGCTTTACGACCGCTGTGCATGCTTTACGACCACTGCGTTTGCTTTATGACCACTGCGTTTGCTTAATCACTGCAAACAAGTTCATAGAATCCAGTTGGTCACCCGGGTGCCTCGACTTACGACCATCGTGACTCTCCATAGAAATTCCAGGCTCCATTAGGGCCATAAATTGAGGACTTCTTCGAATCAAAGTTAACCCAAACCAAGTTTAGCAAATTGAGTATCTGCAGCTACGAAGTCCTGAATGGGAGCTGGGCTAAGCGTGTTGTGTGAAGGCAATCAGGCATTTTGCATTAAGTTAGGTACAATGATTTGTCCCTTATGCTTATTATTTTTTTTTTTTGAAGGATCAGGAAAATGGCTATTTTATTTTATTTGGATATCCTGTCGCTTCCCTGCAGGCGTATGAAGAGTTCCTGCTTCCTCTCTGCGTGTCGGAGAACAAGAACAATCTTTGTGCTTTTCCAAGAATCATTCAAACCACAGGCAGTAAATGCAGAAAATGACCCGTGACGGATTTTATGGCTTGGTGTCGTTGCAATAAAGCGAATGCTAGAAATATCTCCGGTGTTTGCAACTTTCTAGAGCCTTTGCCAGCATTTCCCTTTGCCACATAGTGAAAAACAAGGACGTTTTATTGATTCGGGAAACAAAAATAATTTGGGATATTTTAAAAGAAAATATAATGGACTGCAATTATTTCCATCTTTTAAAAACATAAAGGACAATTTCACCCTTGGTTTGGATTGCCAGAAAATCAGAGCGCCTCTTAGTTGCTGCTAAAAGCTGTCAAATACACATAGGAATCATAAGGAATCTTTAGTGTGGATGAGAAAGAAGGGACCCGTGAGGTCATCCAGTCTAACCCCCTACTCCACCATTAAATTCAAATGAAGTCTATCCAACTCTAGCCAATCAATGTAAACCTTCGGTAAGTTTGCAAGCCTCCTGCCGCCCATATTTTTCTCTGTCCTTCTTGGTAGAGTCCCATATATGACTGATGCAGGACCTGGTCTTGGAATCCAAATTATTTGTTGAAAACATCCTGTTCTTTGACATATTTTGCCTCTAGAATCCTGCCTTCCTTTCTTGTCCTTTGACTACCAGCACAGCAATAAAACTGAAGGTCCTCTTTTACCTTCCTATGTAGCCCTTCTCTCTTCTTTGATTCAGAGATCTCTCTCAGAAGTCTGCTTTACATCCATCCCAGGAAGGACAGAAGGATAGAAGGAAGGAAGAGGGAAGGGAGGAAGGGGGGAAGGAAAAAAGAAGAGGCAGAGTTGAAGGCAGAGAAGAAAAAGGAGGAGGAGGAGGAGGAGGAGGAAAAGCAAGGGAGAAAGGGAGGAAGGGAAGAAAGGAAAAAAGAGGAGGCAGAGATGGAGGCAGAGAAGAAAAAGGAGGAGGAGAAGCAAAGAAGGAAGGAAGGAAGGAAAAAAGAGGAGGCGGAGATGGAGGCGGAGAAGAAAAAGGAGGAGGAGGAGAAGCAAGGAAGAAAGGGAGGAAGGAAAAAAGAGGCAGCGGAGATGGAGGCGGAGGAGAAAAAAGAGGAGGAAGAGAAGCAAGGGAGAAAGGGAGGGAGGGAGGGTGGGAGGGAAGGAAGGAAGGAAAAAAGAGGAGGAGAAGATGGAGGCAGAGAAGAAAGAGGAGGAGGAGAAGCAAGGGAGGGAGGGAGGAAGGGAAGGAAGGAAGGAAAAAAGAGGAGGCAGAAATGGAGGCAGAGAAGAAAAAGGAGGAGGAAGAGAAGCAAGGGAGAAAGGGAGGGAGGGAGGGTGGGAGGGAAGGAAGGAAGGAAAAAAGAGGAGGAGAAGATGGAGGCAGAGAAGAAAGAGGAGGAGGAGAAGCAAGGGAGGGAGGGAGGAAGGGAAGGAAGGAAAGAAAAAAGAGGAGGCAGAAATGGAGGCAGAGAAGAAAAAGGAGGAGGAGAAGCAAAGAAGGAAGGAAGGAAGGAAGGAAAAAAGAGGAGGCAGAGTTGAAGGCAGAGAAGAAAAAGGAGGAGGAGGAGGAGGAGGAGGAGGAGGAGGAGGAGGAGGAGGAGAAGCAAGGAAGAAAGGGAAGGAGGGTGGGAGGGAAGGAAGGAAGGAAAAAAGAGGAGGCGGAGAAGAAAAAATGAGGAGGAGGAGGAAGGGAAGGGAGATGGAAACAAAGGAAGAAAAGGGAAAGGAGAATGAAGGGAAGAGGGGAGGATGAGAAGGAAAAAAAAGACACAAACATATTCAGCATCAAAATCTTCACAACCCTTCTGGGCTCTGATACAGCGGAACTGCCTGCTACCGCTTGAGTTTCAAAGAACAAAGTGAGGTGCCCTTCCACGAAATTCCATTGCAGGTAGTCCTCGACTTACAACGGTTCATTTGTCGACTATTCAATGTGACGTCGCTGAAAAAAGTGACCTCTGATTGTTTTTCACCATTATGACTACTGCAGCATCCCGATGGTCACAGGTTTAAAATGTGGATGCTTGGCAACTGACATGTACTTATGACGGTTGCAGTGTCCCCGGGCTCACGCAATCCCTCTTGCGACCTTCCTGACAAGAAAAGTCAACGGGGAAGGCGGATTCACTTAACAACCACGTCACTAACTGAACAACTGCAGTGAGTCACTTACCGACGGTGGCAAGAACAGGTCGCAAAACGGGCAAAACTCTCTTAACAAAGGTCTCACTTAGCAACCGAAATTTTTGGGCTCCAAAAGTCGAGGACTACCTAAGGACTACCCCGCTTTGTGACCTTCTGACAAAAGAAGTCTATTGGGAAGTCAGACTCACTTAACGACAATATGTGACTAACCTAACAAGCACAGCAATTTTGCTTAAGAACTGCGACAAGGACATCATAAAATGGAAGCCGAACTCACTTAACAAATGTCTCCCTGAACGACAGAAGTTTTGGGCTCAATTGTGATCGTAAGTCGAGGATTAGCTGCATTGTAGCTCAGAGTTGAATTGTGGGGGTCCTTGGTTATTTGAGCTTGGTTATTTTCTTGCAGAAAATACCTACCTACCCCGCTAAGTAGCATCTTCACTGCCTGACGATATTACCTGATATAACTGATATATAACTGAGGGCCATTTTTGCCCTCCCCTGACTCCAAGAAAGGCTCTGGAGCTTGAAGAGAGCAAAAAACGGGCCTACAGTGCCATCACGTGCCAAAAGCGGGGGGAGCACGGGGGGGGGCGGAGTGGATAAAATTATGGATGTGGGCATGCGTGCGTGTGACCCCCACCGCGCTCCCCCCACTTTTGGCACGCGATGGCAAAAAGGTTAGCCAGCACTGCCCTAAATCACTTCAGACAAATGATTGCCCAATCTCTTCTTGAAAACCTCCCACAACTGAGGAGCCCCCACAACTTCTGGAAGCAAGCCGTTCCACTGATTTAATTGTTCTCACTGTCAGGAAACGTCTCCTCAGTCAACATGGCCGAATGGAAAACCTGATAATGTTACCTAGTTGGGTAATGAAACGTCGAAAACAAGCACCCAGGACCCCCTCAAATGGAAAACCATCATTGATTTCACGGTTACACAAACACTATGATTGGAACTGACCCATTTGTTGACCAGGACTATCAAAACTGACCTAGAGAGGTGGCCTGAGCAGTGCGCTCAGTGAAAACGGGCTCCCGAGCTCAATTTTCGGTTGCGACGGCCTGCTGCCAGTGAAAACGGAGCTCGGGAGGGCCGCGAGCTTCATTTTTGCTGGCAGAGGCACCACAGGCCGGTCCTTTTGCTATTTCCAAGGCGGACCCGTGAGCCAGATCTAAGCACCCTGCGTGCCAGTGCCAGTTCCAGTCCGCCGGGCCTTGAGTTTGACACCGTTGCAATACGACATATCCAATAAACCTATTCTTTGAGGAAATGGCCTGCCTCCGAGTATTGTTTGCTACGGGTATGTGACTCGGAACCCCTGACGCGAAGTTTTTACAAGTATCCAAGGTTAGAGACCCCTCTTTTCAGAGGGAAGCTACGTGGTGGCCTAAGACTGGCCCTTAGAAAAAGCAAAGGGCAGAGGCGTGATCACCAGGGAAGCTCCTGTTAAGTGGAAGGCTCGTTGTTAATCAGGGATCGTTTTTCGACACGGGAATATCTACAAGGATCAAATCATGGGGCGAGTCTGCCACTCGGACAGCCATCTTGCTTGCACTCAGAGAATCGTGCCAGGGTGGTCTCCTACAGGAGGGGTCTCCAACCTTGGCAACGGTAAGACTTGTGGACTTCAACTCCCAGAATTCCTCAGCCAGCTGGCTGAGGAATTCTGGGAGTTGAAGTCCACAAGTCTTACCGTTGCCAAGGTTGAAGCCCTCTGTTCTAGAGGGACATTTTGGCTTACAACTGACATAAACCCCACAACCGGAAGATTCTTCGCACCAGAGAGGAGAAGTTCAGCACCGTGTTGGTGGAAAATTCACTTATGGCTGTGACCCCCCCCCCCCCCAGTCTATATGGCTAAACTTCACTGAAGGTCATTGAAGGAGGAAGGCCGTATACCAAGCTCACTTTTCACGTGTACGAATACTCAACCCATAGTAGATACACCGGTGGTCCTCGAACTTGCAACAGTTCATTTAGTGACTGTTTCGAAGTTCCAACGGCACTGAAGGGACTTAGCTTTTCACCGTTACGACCGTTGCACCTTCCCTGGGGTCACTCCCCGTGGCAAGTGGTTCATATTTATGACGGTTGCAATGTCCCGGAGTCATGCGATCCGTTTTTGTGACCTTCCGGTGAGCAAAAGTCAATGGGGAATCCAAATTCACTTAACAGCCGTGTGACTAGCTTAGCTCGAAGTTCAGATGCTTGATAACTGACTCACAGTTATGACGGTTGCAGTGTCCCGGGTCACCTTTTCTGACCTTCTGGCGACCAAAGTCCATGAGTGGTAAAGTCCACGAACGTGGCAAGTAAAGTCGTAAAACGAGGCAAAACTCACTTAACACATTTTTCACTTAACGATATACATTTTGGGCTCAGTTGTGGTCATAAATTGAGGACCACCTATATTTGTAGCTCAGGGTTGAACTGTGGGGTCCTCAGGGCTCTCTGAGCTTGGTTTTCTTATAGACATTTCATGACCTAACTACATAACATCATCAGTACTAGAAGCGAATAGGAGTTTGGTCTTATTTTTATATACAAGTGGCTTGTTGGCGGGAATGTCCCTTGATTTGGCTGTTGCTTACTTATTTATTCAGACAGACAACCTAACAGCAAACAACAGCCGAATCAAGGGACACCAACCAACACTAACAGAGCAAGCCACTTGTATAAACCCCACTCCTTCAACCACTGATGATGTTACCTAGCTGGGTCATGAGATGTCTGCAAGAAAAACAACTAAGCTCAGAGAGCACCAAGGACTCCACAAACTGCTAAACCAACACTGAGGTGGCATGGGATGGAAGGCACAGATCAAAAGGCTGGGAGAGACAAGATTCATTCTTGGCCAGCCAAATATCTATCCTCTCTATCCCCTTAAAATGTATTTATCTATTTATTCAATTTATAAAGCTGCCCATCTCACAGACACATTTGGGCAGCCCCTTTCAGGATTCCTAACCAGCGTGCATGTGCCATCCCAGCTGAACTGAAGAGCACCAGGTTTATTGAATAATTTTCTTATTAAAGATGTATACTGCCGGAATCCAAATGATTGTGGGCAGCGGAGGCTTTCCCATCCAATCACCAGATTAGGACGTCTATATTCCTTCAATAACTTTTGGCAGAAGAAGTCAAGGCATGCCACAACCTCTTGCTAAGAGCTACCCAGAAGTTGGCTTTGGCTGTGGTAGGTAACTGTGCTCAAAAGAAGTACTTCAGAGTTCATGGGATGGGAGCGTAAACGAGCATCAATTCCAACCCTTTAAATCAGCTGCTTCTTTTCCTGGGTTAGTTCCTGCCCTAAGCAAGGAAAAGACGCAGCTGCTTTCAAGAGCAAGAGACAAAATAACAGAAGAACAAGAATCGGAAGAGATTTTGGAGGCCTTCTAGTCCAACCTCGTGCTCAAGGAGAAAACTCAAAGCATTTCAGACACACGATTGTCCAATCTCCAGTCTTAAAAAATCTTCAGTGTTGGAGCAGCCACGAGTTCTGGAGGCAAATCATTCCACGGGTTAATTATTTTGTCGGGAAATTTAGTTCTAGGTAGGTTTTCTCCTTGGTTAGTTTCCTTCCATTACTTCTTATTCTGCTTTGCAGAATAGGTTGACCCCCTCTTCTTTGGGGCAGCCCCTCAAGATATTGGAAGACTGCTAGCGTGTAGCCCTTCATTTAATTAAACTACTCAAATCCGGCAATCGTTTTTCATGTTTTTAGCCTCTAGTCGTCTAATGACCGATGCTATATTTGCGTTCTAGTTCATCTTAAAACCCTTTTTCGGTTGTGTAGCGCCCGCACCAAAATTATTGTAAAACCCTTACTAGGGTGAGTAAGGGTGCCTAGGGTGCCACCGTACTCTGCGCATGCAGATTCACATGGTAGAAAGGGCTAAGTAAGTGCCTATAGAACTAAGAGCTGCGGTGGCGCAGTGGTTAGAATGCAGTAGTGCAGGCTAATTCTGCCCGCTGCCAGGAGTTCGATCCTGACCGGCTCAGAGTTGACTCAACCTTCCATCTTTCCGAGGTGGGTAAAATGAGGACCCGGATTATTGGGGGCAAGATGGCTGACTCTTTAAACTGCTTAGAGAGGGCTGTAAAGCACTCTGAAGTGGTATATAAGTCTAAGTGCTATTGTTAAAGGGACAGGAATGGCTTTGCAAAGATTTGTGAAGAAGGGCCAAATATTCTGTTTTTCTCCCCAGTTTTTTTTTTTTTAAATTTCCTCATAAATTTATTGTTATATGATCCAAAGTTCCCAGCATCGGCTGGTGTACATTTATTTTTTTAGTTTTAGATCCTGCCCAATATGGATGGTCTCTGGGCAGGATATCAGAATTGGAAAATGGAAAAAGAAGGACAATTTGAAAACTAGATAAATTTTTTAAAAAAGAAGATATTATTGAAAAATGGTTGATTTGCCAGAGCAAATTGTCCAGAATAGAAGTGGTTTGTCATGTCCCAATTGGAATGCTTGGGTAAGTCCTCGGTTAACGGCCGTTTGTTCAATGACCATTTGAAATTACAATAGCACTGAACGAGGGTCTCCATTGTTTTGTGAATGTGAATCAAGCATTTGGCAACCGGCGCGTAATTATGACATCACAGCCCTTTGCAAAGTCACTGGGGAAGCCAGCAGGAAGTTGAAAATGGTGATCAGGCAACCATGGCACACTGTGACTACGTGGGATTCACTTAACAACGGCAACTGAAACGGTTGTCGTCGCCCTTTATAATTGTGTTGTTTAGTAACACAGTTGCCGGCCCCAATGACAGGTAGTCCTCGACTTACAGCGGTTCATTGAGTGACCGTTCAAAGTTACGACGGCACTGAAAAAAATGGTTCAGGACCGTTTTTCACACTTACGACTGTTGCAGCACACACACCCCCGCTGGTCACGTGATCAAAATGGTTAACAACTGTTTCACATTTATGACAGTTGAAGTTTCCTGGGCTCCTGTGATCAGCTTTTGCGACCTTCTGACAGTCTTTCACACTTAATGACCGTTGCAGCATCCCTATGATCACGTGATCAAAATTCAGACACATACTTATGACCGTTGCTGTGTCCCAAGGCCACGTGATCCCTTTTTGCGACCTTCTGACAAGCCAAGTCAATAGGGAAGTCAGACTCACTTAACGGCCGCGTTACTAACTTATCAACGGCGGTGATTCGCTTAACAACGGTAGCAAGAAAGGCCATAAAATGGGGGCAAAGCTCATTTAACAAATGTCTCACTTAACAAGAGAAATTTGGGGCTCAATTGTGGTCGTAAATCGAGGACTATCTGTAGTTAACCGAGGGATACCTGTATTTTATAGTCTAGCTGTGGTTTTGCCTGGAGAATTTTTTTTTTAAATTTTAGCCAGCTCAAATATAAAACTATTTGCCACTTTGTGACTTGCAGGTAAATGTCTCAGGGAAGTAACTTTCATGCTTTAGCAAAAAAGCAAAAAGCGATTTAAGAAACGCCAGGCAGCTTTTTTTTTCTAGAATTTCCTACGTCTACATTTTGACGTCAGATAGTGTGTACCGACAATAGTATGTGTGAAAGGTAGATCCAATTAAAGATAGGGCATTTAAATGCTCCCTTTGCAAATTTGGAATAAATATGAGAACCGAAATTTTATTCTCATTTGAAAGTCACACGTTCTCAAACTTCACCAAGCAGTTTGTTGTTTGTTTGTTTCCCCCCCCCCCCTTTTTAAGGGAGAAGACTACACAATAACGACGGCATTCCTGAAATAATGTACAAAGACGCACTGGTCATAACTATAACAAGGGAGGATTGCTAGGAAAAATGCAAAAACTTTATGTTCGGAGTAACATCCACTCAAGTGCATACCAATTTTAGTGCAAACTCGAAAGGGGGTGGGGTGGGGAAATCTCAGCTTTAAGGAACCGGACAGATTTACACAAATGAAAAATATAGAGAAACGGCCAAATGTGTAAATTCACCCATCCCTGGCTTTGAATTAAATGAATTAAATGCTAGGCATTAATTGACGGTAAGGATCAAGGACATTGCATTAATGTAATATACATCTCAGCAACTTATAACAAACTCCACAATCGCACTCCACTGCCTTTCCAAGCACTACAGTGGGGTGAGTGTGTCTGTGTGTCCAAATTCGGCAACTTTAAAACCTGTGGACTTCAACTCCCAGAATTCCTCAGCCAGCATGGCTGGACTTCAACTCCCAGAATTCCTCAGCCAGCCTTGGTAAGTCCAGAGATCTTAAAATTACTAAGATTGGATACCTCTGCACTACGGGAAAATAAAATGACAGATTAATTCATTCATTCATTCGACTAATTTAGCCATATCTTTCTCCTTGGGATATTTTTAAGGGCATTTCCCCCCCCACCCCCACTTCCCCACCCACAAATAACTGCTTTTCAAAGCAGAACTAAAAAAATAAAGAATTTCACAGAAGGGCCCTAAATTTTCCACAATCCCTCTTTAAGAAATCTTCCCCAAACACCTCTTTGCCAAAAGTTCCTTTCTCCGATATTAGTTTTCCCTAAACTTTTCAATTTTTCCAAACTTTTTGTTATCCAAATTACAGGCAGGGCCACCAGTCTCTTTGATTTATCTCTGGTTGGATCATAAAAACAAACAAACAAAAATTCAGAATCAGGATATTTCATCACCATCAGCCTCATCGTAAACCCAATCCGCCCGCCCGCCCATCCCCGCCAACAGTTCATTGTCAAACAATCTCAGTTACTTTTTTTTTTTTAAAACACATTTCCTATCAAAATTATAAAAAGTTAAGCTGGGTTTGCAAACCACAACCACAGTATTTGTCTTCGTTCACAGGAACTCCCAAACACGCCCTGTTTTCCTAAACACACGACTGCTACTGGAAAAGCAATCCACAAAAACAGAGAAGACGGAAAAAAAAAACTGCTTAACTTGATTTCCCCTATTGCACTTGGCTCTTTCCTGCTCCTGCAGCATCTCTTTCGAAGAAACCGTCCCACACACACCCCGGCCTTTCACCGTGGTACTCAACCGATCCGTGGACGTGGTCTGCCCCACGCGGGCCGGCATTATGTACAATCCAGGCGGGGGTTTTGGATGGAAGAATCGCGCCGGAAGGTTGAGTCCGTCTCCGAAAATAAAACCCAATGTTTGTTTCGGTGTCTTAAAGTGGTTTGTCACTTATGATTATTTTTTTTTCTCTTTAAAAAAAAGGAAGGAAGGAGTGGAACCGGGAGGGGCTCAGCCAACGAAGGAGCATCCTGCTCACCCATCACCCTGTAAACTAATCTGTAAAGAGGGTTTATTATTTTTTTAATTTTTTATTTTCCTGACCCCTTCGGCTTATTTTTCTGGCATTTTATTAACCCCGAATTTCTGGGCGTGGAAGGGTTTGTTACCTCTATCTTTCTCATCCAGGATGCAGTTTGCCACCGGCCACGACGTTGTGGCTTTCTTATGGTTAATATTTCCCAGGATGCTCTCTGTGTCTTTAGGGAAAAATTCGGAAGGCCTCTCCTTCGGCTTACGGCCTCGTTTCTTGCCATCGGGGCTAGTCTTTCGTTCTTCGTTGCTGGGCGTCCTCTGTTCTTTACTTTTTTTTTTCTTGGAAGAATCAGTCGAGGTGTGGAACCAGTTCTGCGTTTCGGGGAGCAAAAGAAAGATTGGTGGGTACGGGTCGCCTGCATTCCCTCAAAGCTGGTTTAAATTGTGTTTGCACAATACAAGTAGTTGTCCACTTTACAGCCGTTCACTATTCGCTATTCGAAGTTACAATGGCGCGAACTGTTTTGGACACTTATGACCGTTGCAGCATCTCCATGGTCACATGATGAGCTAAGAGGGAGGGGCTTGCCCAAAGCCATCCAGTTGGATTTCATGCCTACAGCGGGACTAGAACTCACAGTCTCCTGTTCATTGGCCCAAAGTCATCTAGCCGGCTTTCGTGCCTGAGGCGGGAATAGAATTCACAGAGCCCTGGTGATTGGCCCAAAGTCATGCAGCTGTCATTCATGCCTAAGGCGGTACTAGAACTCATCACCTCCTGGTGATTGGTCTAAATTCATCCAGCTGCCTTTCCTAATTAAGGTAAGTCTAGAACTCACCATCTCCTGGTGATTGGACACTCACCAAGAGATGCAGTGGTTAGAGTGCAGTACTGCAGGCTACCTCTGCTGACTGCCGGCTGCCTGCAATTTGGCAGTTCAAATCCCACCAGGCTCAAGGTTGACTCAGCCTCCCATCCTTCCGAGGTGGGTAAAATGAGGACCCCAGATTGTTGGGGGCAAGAGGCTGACTCTGTAAACCGCTTAGACAGGGGCTGTGAAACACTGTGAAGTGGTATATAAATGCTATTGCTATCTCTGTTGTGGCCCCGTCCTCTGAGCCTATCCCATTGGAGGAAGGAAGCTCTGAGCAGGAGGAAGAGGAGCCAGCCAGATCTCCCAGCCCCCCCCCCCCCCCCTCTGGCACCGTCTCAGGTGCCAGCTGAAAGAGAGCCAAGTAGTGGGGAAACAGGTGTCTCAGATGAGAGTGAGGGAGAGACGTCATTCCTGGACGCACGCCAAAGAAGGCAAGATAAACGCTTACTGCAGCTGCGGAGACGCATGAGGGAATAGACCTGAGTCACTGGACTGGAGTCACAGGATCAATGAGTCACTGGACCACCCCCAGAGAGACTATATAATAGACAGAGGGGTGGTAATGATCTCTGTGATGAACAAATACTCTATCGGATAGGCATTGGAGTTACCAGCTGAAGCTGATCAGAGACTTTGCTGAATATTTGTGGTGCTTTTCTTTCTGTGTACTATTAAAGTCCTTGGCAGACGGTGTGCATATCGCTGCCAAGTTTGAGATAAGAACTGTGGAGTGTGCCAAGTGCTTCCTTAACCCTCGACTGGCTGTGTTTTTGTGGGTATCTGCAGAGAGGGACAGATCAATCTCCTGGTGATTGGTCCAAAGTCACCCAGCCGTCTTTCCTGACTAATGTGGGACTAGAACTCACCATCTCCTGGTGATTGACCCAGAGTCACCCAGCTTCCTTTCATGACTAAGGCAGGACTAGAACTCACAGTCTCCTGCTGGTGCTTTAACCGCTAAGAAGTAACTTTGCAGCAACAAGCAACTCCCAAGAAGATGACACTTACCTCTGAGTGTGTCTTGATGATGTGGTATTTGACCCCACTTTCTGAGCTAAACTCCTTCTGACACAGAAGACAACGATATTTGCCCACCGAATGGCCTCCCTGTAAATCCAAAATCAGCCATGTTAAATTTGGCAGAACCAACCAAGAACCAAGGAGAAATTTCCTGAAGTGAGAACAATTAACCAGTGGAACAACTTGCCTCCAGAAGCTGTGAACGCTCCAACACTGGAAGTTTTTTTTAAGAAGAGAATGGATTTGTCCGAAATCGTATAAGGTTTCCTGCTTAAACAGGGGGTTGGACTAGAAGACCTCCAAGGTCCCTTCCCTTGTTTTGTCATTCTGTTTTTCTCTTTATGATGACTCACAAGGCCTGACTCACAACCAGTTGCTCAGTGAGTTGCTAACTTTGGTTATTATTCCCCCCCCCTGCAAGGTTCAGGTAGTCCCTGTCTTACAACCGTTCATTTAGTGATGGTTCAAAGTTACAACGGTTACTTATTATGACCGTTTTCCACACTTAACAACCGTTGCATTTTGTCCCCATGGTCAAAGTTCAGCCACTTGGCAACTGACTCATCTTTACGACGGTTGCAGTGTCCCGGGGTCACGTGATCGCCTTTCGCGACCATCTGACAAGCAAAGTCCATGGGAAAATCAGATTCACTGAACAATCGTGTGACTCCTTTAACAACGGCAGGGATTCACTGCTGCCTGAAAAGTCGTAAAATGGAACAAAATTCGCTTAACCAATGCTTCACTTAGGCAGCAAAAATGCGGGGCGCAATCGTGGTCGTAAGTCAAGGACTACCTGTACTTACAACCTGGATTTGAATTTCTGATAGCCGCCCCCGCCCCCCACCCCCACCCCACATATTCACTTGATCACATTTTGTGTGCTTGCAAACTGGTTTTGCATTTATAGCAATGTTCAGCGTGCTGCAATTAGTTATTGCTAGTTATTGTTAGTTATCACCTTTAAAGCGCTCCATGGCTTAGGACCTGGGTACTTATGAGACCGTCTTTTGCCACCAATAGCCTCCCACCGACCAGTTCGTTCTCACAGGGAGGGACTACTCAGGGTACCATCGGTCAAATTGTGCCGACTGGTGACTCCCAGGGGGAGGGCCTTCTCTGTAAGGGCTCCAACCCTTTGGAATGAACGGCCCCCTGACATACGAAACATCCCTAATCTCCGTGCTTTCCGCTGTGCCCTCAAGACCCTGATGTTCAATCAGGCGGGGCTAAACATGTTTGTTTTTTTTTAATTTGATTTATATGCCGCCCTTCTCCGGAGACTCAGGGCGGCTTACAATACGTTAAGCAATAGCCTTCATACTTTTGTATATTTATACAAAGTCAGCTTATTGCCCCCACAAACTGGGTCCTCAATTTACCCACCTTAGAAAGGATGGAAGGCTGAGTCGACCTTGAGCCTGGCTAGGATTGAACTCACAGAAATTACAGGCAGCTGGTGTTAATTGCTGCCTTTAGTAGGAGGCATTAGCGTAGTTACATGTTAACTGGAAATGATTAAAATATTATATAATTCTGGGTTTTATTTAATTTGGGCTAAACTATGCTATAATTTTAATTATCAATTTTATGATGTTTATGTATCTTTTATTTTTTCTTGACTGTACACCGCCTTGAGTCCTGCGGGAGAAAGGCGGTATAGAAATATAATAAATAAATAAATAAATAAATAAATAATATTTATAATGGACTTTTGTTGGAAATTGGCATTTTTGGAAGCACTGAAGGCCACGTGATGGTACAGTCCTCTCAGGTGACTTCCGATGGTCCGGAGGCCACGTGAGAGGTACCCCATTCTTAGTGAAGCCTCTGCAAATCGTGTGAGAAGGGGGCGTCTTTTTGAGCACAGCTGTGGTGGTTGGTGAACACTGGCGCCACGCCAAATGTTGTGGCGTGTCACCTTTCGCCCATCCCTGGCCTACAGTCTGTGGAGGATTTTGCAGGCCAACCTCTGCATGCCAACAAAGAATTCGGCCATTCAATAGAGAGAGATTGACTATGGAGCTCCATTACCTTGTTACAGTTGGCCAGATGGGCTTTTAAGCCGGACACGCTGCAGTAAATGGCTGCACAGCACTGGAAGGGAAAAGAGAGAGGCTGAGTGGGGAACCTCTGTTTGGGATTCCAATCGTCCTCAAATCCCATCCAGGACAGATGGGAATTAGAATTGAGGTCTTCTAGCCGTAAAGCCCAAAGCACTCACGTCATTTGGGCAATTGATGTGTCCTTTTTCTTTGACTTCATTTTTCCAGGCCTCCAGAAGCCGCGGGTTCAACTTGGGAAGTCCAGGCCGAGTGTAGTTTAGCTGCCAACATTCAACAATCACAACAGTCAGAATGCTATTTACAAGCGCGCGGAAAAACACGGCTAACGTCTCCTGGATTTCTTATCATCACCAGCACCATCACCCCAGCCAGCCTTCTCCAAGAGGTTCAACATTTTAAGATAAAATAAGATAACCTTTATTGTCATTTTTTTATTGTGGGCACACTGGCGCACGTTAAAAATGAAATCCTGCTCTCTCAAAAGTGTACACATACGTAACACCCGTTGTGTCCACGGAGCTGCCGAAGGAGCGTAGAGCGTGCTGACGAAACGCGATCTGATTGGTTTATTGCCGCAACCCTTCAGTGGGAAATCCCTTCGGTGGGAAAATTAAGGCTTTCTATTGGTTGTTGTTTTTGACAGCTCAGTATATAAGAGCTGTCAGCTCTTTCTAATGTAGATTTTCTGTTCAGGAGTTGCTTTTGTTGTCAGTAATTGGTTCGTGTTACAAGCCGTCTCCTCATTCATGCAGTTCCTCACCGAGTTTATAATACTGGCGACGAAGGTGGGATATCCCCTCTGAGGAGACTCAGGCTAGATAGAAGGCAAGTAAATTAAATGCTGCCTTGTTAGAGGCAATCTCCACAGCTGACACATTCTTTTAGAATGACTACCTTAACAGCATTCGCAGCGTACTAATGAAACCTGGGATGCGGTAATAAACCAATCAGATCGCGTTTGATCAGCACCCTCTACACTCCTCCGTGGACACAACAACACCCATATAGACATGCTATATACATAGATATGTCTCAGGGTGAAATATTCCCGGTTCGGACCGGATCACCTGATCCGGTAGCAATGGTGGCGGGTGGTTCGGAGAACCGGTAACAAAAATCCCTGCCCCCCCCCCATGCCCAGCTGAGCCGGGTAATCATCAGAGGCTGTTTTTTTTTTACTTTAAAAAAAAAAGTAAAAGTAAAAAAAAAAACCCCACTTCTGATGATCGTGTGGCTCAGCTGGGATCATCAGAGGCTTTTAAAAACATTTTTTCGGCCGAACAGGTTGTAGAAGAAAAAAAAAAACCCGTTTAAAAGCCTCTGACGATCCCTGCTGAGTTGCCTGATCGTCAGAGGCTTCTAAAAGCATTTTTTTCTGCAACCTCTTAAGGTTGTAGAAAAAATGCTTTTAAAAGTAAAATAAAATTAAAATTAAAATTAAAAAAAAAGTTGGCCACGCCCATGTCACATTGCCCCCCCACCAAGCCACGCCCACAGAACCGATAGTAACAAATTTTAGATTTCACCTCTGATATACCTGCACCCTAAAATATATACACACGTATATATGCAGTGGGAGGGATTCAAATAATTTAACAACCGGTTCTCTGCCCTAATGACCGCCTGGGTGGGTGTGGCCATGGTGGGTGTGGCCAGGGGGTGTGACAGACAGCACTCGGCCTCCTGCAACCCGCTGGGAGCAAAAACGGGCCGCGGGAGGGGGGGTGCCGCACCCCCAGCGCCCCGTTTTGAGCCTAGTAGGCCTCCCTGTGAGTTCTGGTCCCATTTTAGGCATGAAAGCCTCTGGGTGACTTTGGGCCAGTCTCTCTCGCTTAGCCTAACCTACCTCACAAGGTTGTTGTTGTGAGGAATATAGGAGGAGAAAGAGGTATTACGTATGTTCACCACCTTGAATTGTTAATAGAACTAACAAACCAACAACAGGACAGGCACCCAGCATATTGCTCTGATTTCCAACAGGCTCAGCTGAATAGAAGGAGGGTGGCTAAGATTCAAGATCAGGACCAGAGAGAGCGGAGTTCAAAATCATCTCTACGGAAAATCACCCATCAGATGGGTGCCTTTGGTCAATATTCCTCTCAGCCCACCTGACAGGGTCGTTGTGAGGATAAATGAAGAGAAAACCCATGGAAGCCATCTTGGGCTCTTGGAGAAAAGGCAGGACGTCAATCTTA
Source organism: Coluber constrictor foxii (assembly GCA_038048745.1). Lineage (NCBI taxonomy): Eukaryota > Metazoa > Chordata > Lepidosauria > Squamata > Colubridae > Coluber > Coluber constrictor. Next base: position 3,413,942 of record CM075960.1, read on the forward strand.
TCCGATAAATAGAAAGCATGCCACAATCATCCCCAAGCCAAGCCTTCGACCCCCAAACACCCCAATTCTCATATTCCCCCACCCCCACCATTGTTGAGAAAGTTCCAGGTGCCCCCAGTCGCTCACTTGCTTTGTTTCGGGGACCAGATCGTCCTTCATCCGCCGCTTGGTCCAGTCCTTGGCCAGCTCGTCCTCAGCTATTTCCTGCAAGTGGAAGACGGCGACTTGCGCAGAGGTGCGCCGGATGCGGCCGCTGGGGGTCCTCTCGAAATCTTCCACGGGGCTGGGTTCGGGCTTCAGCTCCGGCTGCTCTGGGGGCTGAGGAGAGAAAAGCGGTCTGTGATGAAGGCAGATGCTGGAAGGGAGGAAGAGAAGGGAAAGAGAGGAGGAAGGGAGGAAGGAGGGGAAAAAGGGGAGGAGGAGGAAGGGAGGAAGAGAGGGAGGGGACAGGAGAAGGGGAGGAAGAAAAGGAGAATGAAGAGGGGAGGGAGGAAGGGAATGGAGAGAGAGGGGAAATGGAGGCATAGACAAGGAGAAGGAAAAGGAAAAGGAAAAGGGAGAATGAAAGGGGGAGGAACAGAAGGAAGGGAGGGAATGAGCAGAGAGAAAGAAATGGAGACAGAGAAAGAGAGACAGAGAGGGAGGGAGACAGAAGGAGAGAAGGAAGGAAGGAAAGGAAGGAAGGAAAAGAGGGAGGGATGGAATGGAGATGAGAGAGAGAGTGGAGAGAATGGAGACAGAGAGGAAATGGAGAATGAAGTGAAAGGAGGAGGGGGAGGAAGAGAAGCAGACGGGAGGGAAGGAGGGGGAGGAAGGCAGATGGAGACGGAAAAGGTGAAGGAGAAGAAGAGGGAGGGAGGAAGGAAACAAATTAAGACACGGTGGCAATTAAGGCCTTTTGATTGCTTTTTTACCTGAGAACTTTCAAAGGAGAAGAGGGAGCTGGGAGGCCTTGCTGAAGGGAGGGAAGGTCGCCCAATCCTAGTGATTTCTAGCTACTGCAGGCGGCCTTCAATCCTCAAACATCGCCTCCCTTCAAAACTCATCGGTGGGTTTCCAGATTTGGAAAGCTGCCCTGGCTCACCTGGCTGCCTCTGCCGGTCGTTAATGCACCTTTGCAAACAAATAGCTACCTTTGCTTGCAAGACTCTTGGCAAAGAAAAGAGGAAAGCCTGCCAGAGACAGATAAAAGCAAAAGCTGGCAGGTGTGTACGTGTGAGAGAGAGAGAGAGAGAGAGAGAGAGAGAGAGAAAGGAGGGAGGGAGAGAGAGAAGGGAGGGACAGAGAGGGGGGAGGGAGAAAGTGAGGGGGAGAGGGAGGAAGGGAGGGGGAGAAAGGGGAAGGGAGAAAGGGAGAGAGAAAGGGGGGATGGGGAGAGGGAGGGAGAGAGGGAGGATGGAGAGAGGGATTGAGAGGGAGGGAAGGGGGAGAGGGGGGAGAGAAGGGGAGGGAGAGAAGGGGGAGGAGGGGAGGGGGAGGGAGAAAGTGGGAGGGAGGGATTGAGAGGGAGGGGGAGAAAGGGAGGAGGAGAGGGAGGGGGAGAGGGAGGGGGAGAGAGAAAGTGGGAGGGAGAGAGGGATTGAGAGGAAAGGGGGAGGGAGAAAGTGAGGGGGAGAGGGAGGGGAGGGAGAGAGAAGGGGGAGAGAGGGAGGAAGGGAGGGGGAGAAAGGGGAAGGGAGAGAGGGAGAGAGAAAGGGGGGAGGGGGAGAGGGAGGGAGGGAGGGAGGATGGAGAGAGGGATTGAGAGGGAGGGAAGGGGGAGAGGGGGGGAGGGAGAGAGGGATTGAGAGGGAGGGGGAGAGGGAGGGAGGGAGGGGGAGAGGGGGGAGAGAGAGGGGAGGGAGAGAGAAGGGGAGAGAGGGAGAGGGAGAGAGAGGGAAAGGGAGAGGGAAAGGGAAAGAGAGAGAGGGAGGATGGAGAGAGGGATTGAAAGGGAGGGAAGGGGGAGAAGGGGGACAGAGAGGGGAGGGAGAGAGAAGGGGGGGAGAGAGGGAGGGAGGGAGAGGGAAGGGGAAGGGGAAAGAGAGAGAGGGAGGGAGGGAGGGAGAGAGAGAGGAAGCTGTGCCTACTGATTGCTGCACAGTAACTCAGTCTATTTATTATGGCCCATCAAATGATGGAGAACACACAAACACACACACACACTCCTTGGAGTTCTATTACTAAATTGTACAGTACAGGTACTCCCCGAGTCACAATGATTTGTTTAGTGACCATTCAGAGTTACAATGGCACTGAAAAAAGTGACTCAGGACAGTTTCCACCCTTAAGACCACTGCAGAATATCTGCAGTCACGTGATCAAAAATTCAGATGCTCGACCATGGACTCATATTTATGACGGTTGCAGCGTCCCAGGGCCCTTTTGCGACCTTCTGACGAGCGAAGTCAATGGGGAAGCCATTCACTTAACAACCGGGTTACTCACTTAACAAATGCGGCAAGAAAGGTTGTACACTGGGGGAGAAAACTCACTTAACAAATGTCTCTCTTAGCAACAGAAATTTTGGCCTCAATAGTGGCTGTAAATCGAGGACTACCTGTACAGAACTCCAAGCAACGCTATTGATGTGTTTGCACAACGCACAAATAGTCTCAACGGCCAACACACATCGATAGCGTTGCTTGGAGTTCTATATCGAATAGAATAATATAGTTGGAAGGGACCCCCACCTAGGCAGGAAACCCTACGCCACTCCGGACAAATACCATACAATTCAGAATTTCGATTCTGGGATACATGGATTTGTTGTGGCTCCATTGCCTGAGCCTGCATCATCAGCAGGGGAGGACTCTGAGAGTGAGGGAGAGGAGTTGGCAAGGCCTCCTTCTCCAGGACTCTCCTCTCTGGCAATGCCTCCGGAGGACACCGAAGAGCAGGAGATAAGCCCAGAGCCAAGCTCGTCCCCGCAGCCACAGGAGGACATTGATGAGGGGAGTGAGTTTTGGTTGGATCCTCGCTAGCGTCGGAGAGACAGGAGAGCCCAGCAGAGGAAAAGGCGTGGTCGTGATCAGCTGGTGGACCACGCCTCACAGGCTATATAAGAGAGGGATTGCAGCCTGTATCTTTGTGACGAACAAAACAAAGATTCATGGATCCCGGTTTTGAATCGGCCCTGCGTCTCAGCTCTGAACATTTTGGTGGTGTGTATTTGACTGAATTATTAATAAAGACGTTGGCAAGCAGCTGCCAAACTTTGTTATCAGCTTACTTGGTTGCCTGCCAGTTCATTAGACTCTGATTGTCTGAGGGGGGTTATTTCTGGGAACGGGGCCAGAACAGGATTCTTGCACCCAACCGACCATATGGTTCACTTACCGACTAGGATTCACTTAACAATAATGGCAAAAAGGTCGTAAAATCAGGTCACATGATATCTCACATAATGACCACACTGCTTGACCATGAAATTTAAGGTCCCCCCCCCTCCAATTGTGGTTGTAAATCAAGGGCCACCCGTAACGCTTTTTTAATACAAGCACAGTGTCGGCGACGAGGAAATCAGGCGGGAGGCTCAGGGGCTCACCGTTGCCGGATGCTCGGAGCGGATGTGGTAGTCATGCCCAGCTTTTGACTTGTAGGCCTTCCCACAGTGGGAGCAGGTGAAGACCGGCTTCTCCAACTCCGATGGCTGCTTCCCACATCGCTTCTGGTGATACTGGTACCCCATAAGACTGGAGAAGGTGGCGGCACAGCCCTGAAGCAAAATAAGACGGGGCTGCAGGTCAGAGGTCAGCAAGGAAAGAAGGATTTTCAAGGGACGGGGCCAACCCTTTTTAAAACAACCTAACAGTGTTAAAAAAAAACAACAATAAGAAATAAAAGACATATAAAGATAAAAGAGATGGTGGATAGATGATTTCTCTTCTTTGTTGTTGTTCTGATTTGCTTTTCCTTTTCTCTCTCTTTTCTTTTCTTTCTTTTCTTTTCTTTTTTTTTAGGTAGGTGACACGATCAGAAGTCAGGTAGGATAGACAGAAAATGTTTTTCAGTAAAAGATGACATGTCTAAAAATTAGAATAAGTGATAGAAATAAGAGAAGGGGGAATTATTATTATTATTATTATTATTATTATTATTATTATTATTATTATTATTATTTAATCTGTAGTGAGATTCACAGTCTTTGAGGCTGGTTAATAGCTCAGCAGCTCGAATCCTAACCAAGGACCTAGGAACTGTGAAGGTATCGTCGGAGGATGTAAACTGTAAGGTGGTTTTTTGTAGAGTCAAAATGCTCAAGTCCAGTAAATTTAGAATTTCTAAATAGCAGGGTAGCCCTTTGGGTATTGCTCCAAGGGCTCCAATTACAATCGGAACAACACATGATTTCTTTTTCCATAGTCGCTCAACTTCGATTTGCAAGTCCCGGTACTTTGTGATTTTTTTCCTGCTGCTTATCTTCAATCCGTGCATCACCAGGTATTGCAATGTCAATGAACCATACTTTTCTTTTCTTTTTCCATTATTATTGTATTATTATTATTATTATTATTATTATTATTATTATTATTATTATTATTATTATTATTATTAAATTTCTATATCACCCTTCTCCTGAAGGACCCAGGGCGGTGCACAGCCAACAATGAAACAAACCCAGTACAAAATTTAAAAGCAATTTTAAAAACATATTAAACAATTTGGCCCTAATCGTTAAAAAATAAACCCCAATTAAAAATCATGTTTTCATGGAATGTTAGTGTAGACACTTTTATATAATAAAATAAAAGTTAACAAGGGAAAACATGGAATAATGGAATAATGACAGATTGCATGTGTATCGTTATTAGAAATACCGTGTTTCCCCAAAAATAAGGCCCTGTCTTCTATTTTTTTGAACCCTGGAATAAATGCTTGGCCTTATTGCCATGCGCTCAAAAGCCCGATTGAGGTCTTATTTTGGGGGGAAACAGGGTATGTAAGTTGATTGAATGTAATAACTATGATTAATTTTACTAGTTTTATTTGTATTAGAAGGTATGGCACTTAGGTGCCCCACTGTTCATGCATTGATTTGATATGTTTGTAAAAAAAATATTAAAAATAAAAAAACTTGGGGAAAAGAAATAAATAAAAGACATAACAGAAAATAGTGGGGTTTGCTACAGCTGCAAACCTCACTCCTTTCTAGCCCTGGGGATGTTACCTAGTTGGGTAATGAAATGTCTTCAGAAAAAGGAGCCTGAGTAGCGTAGGGGGCTAATGCCTCCTACTAAAGGCAGCAATTAACATCCAGCTGCCTGTAATTCTGTGAGTTCAATCCTAGCCAGGCTCAAGATTGACTCAGCCTTCCATCCTTTCTAAGGTGGGTAAATTGAGGACCCAGTTTTTGGGTGCAATAAGCTGACTTTGTAGGAAGCAAAAGTAGGAAGGCTATTGCTTAAGGCATTGTAAGCCGCCCTGAGTCTCCGGAGAAGGGCGGCATATAAATCTAATTTTAAAAAAAAAATCACCAAGCTCAGAGAGCTCCCAAGACCTCACATTATTTCTGCTCCTCCTCCTCCTCCCTCCTTCCCTCCCTCCCTCCTTACTCCTCCTCCTCCTCCAATCTCATTCTCTTCTAGCTCTGATGATACGAACCTAGTTGTGTAACCTGCAAGAAAAGCAAGCTCAGAGATCACCAAGGACCCTACAGTCCTCCTGTTCCTCTTCCTCTTCTCATCCACTCCACAAACCCCGCTTCCCTCTAGCCCTGAGGATGTGTTCATTTATTTATTTTATTTATAATCAAACTTCTATACCGCCCTTCTCCCGAGGGACTCAGCCAGTAATAAAAAATATCAATACAAAAGTTAAGACAATTTAAAACAAATTCAATCGTTTGGCCAAATATTAAAAACCCCGAGACTAAAAAACCCCATTAAAATTTATCGAACGGTCAGACCAGTTTGCTGGAATAATAGGGTCTTCAGGGCCCGGCGAAAGGCGCGAAGGTCGGGGATCCTACGTATTTCCAGGGGCAATTTGTTCCAAAGGGCGGGGACCCCCTCAGAGAAGGCTCTCCCCCTGGGGGTCACCAGTCAACATAATCTGACCGAAGGCACCCTGAGAAGGCCCTCTCTGTGGGAGCGTACCGGCCGATGGGAGGCTATCGGCGGCAGCAGGCGGTCTTGTAAATATCCAGGTCCTAAGCCATGGAGCGGTTTAAAGGTGGTAACCAACACGTTGAATCGCACCCGGAAGACCACCGGAAGCCAGTGCAGCTCGCGCAGGAGAGGTGTTATGTAGGAGCGACGTGTCGCCCCCATAATCACCCGCGCGGCCACATTCTGGGCCACTTGGAGCCCCCGAGTGCTCTTCAAGGGGAGCCCCATGTAGAGAGGATGTTACCTAGTTGGGCAATGAAACATCTGCAGGGAAAGTACCAACCTCAGAGAGCGCCGAGGACCCCAGAATTTGTAGTTCAGCCCTGAGCTACCAATATTCCCGTCTATTGGTATAGGCGACCTTGTTATAAACATCCTGGCCGACAGCAAAATCAATACCTCATTTGGACATTTGAGTTTCCCCATCTGCTTTAGCATTTTCCTCAGCCTTTCCCTGTCTCCTAGTTCACTGAGAGGGACAGCAGCTTCCACAGGAGCAGTCTAGAAAAAAGAAATCGGGGTGGGGGAAAAATTACTCACTCTTATCAACTACAGGTAGTCCTAGACCCGTGATGGCGAACCTACAGCACGGGGGCCACAGGTGGCACGTAGAATCATATCTGTGGGCACATGAGCTCAGCTCCAGCACTCATGCGTGCACCAGCCAGCTGGTTTTCGGGCCTTCCGGGCCTACCGGAAATCAGAAAACGGGCTGCTTCCAGCCTCCGGAGGGGTGGGGAAAGTCATTTTCGCCCTCTCTAGACTCCAAGAAAGCCCCTGGAGCCTGGGGAGGGTGGAAAATGGGCCTCCTGGTAATCTTTTTGCTGTCATGTGCCAAAAGCGGGGGGAGTGGGTCACACACGCAGGCATAGGGAGGGTAAGGCATGGGGAGGATATGAATTATGGGTATGGGCACGCGTGTGTGTGACCCCCCCACACTCCCCTCCCCCCGCTTCTGGCACGCGACGGCAAAAAGGTTGGCCGTCACTGTCCTAGACTTTGGAAAAAGTGCAAAGAAGAGCAACTAAAATAATGAAGGGCCTGCAGACAAAAACACAGGAAGAACGGTTGCAGGAACTGGGTATGGTTAGTCTAGAGCTGTGATGGCGAACCTACGGCATGCGTGCCACAGGTGGCACGTGGAGCCATATCTGTGGGCACGCAAGTGTTGCCCTAGCTCAGCTCCAGCGCATATGCATGTGCCGGCTAGGTGAATTTCGGGCCTTCTGGGCCCATTGGAAGTCGGGAAACGAGACGTTTCCGGGCTCCAGAAGGCCTCCGAGAGGTGAGAGAGGCCGTTTTCGCTCTCCCCAGGCTCCTAAAAAGCCTCTGGAGCCTGGGGAGGGCAAAAATAGGGCCTACCAGGCCCACCGGTAACCTTTTTGCCATCGTGTGCCAAAAGAGAGGGAGCATGGGGGGGGGGGTTGCGCATGCATGCACGGGGGGGCAGGGCGGGGCATGGGAGGGTCATTGGATTATGGTATGAGTATGCACACGCACGACTCCCCTGTGCTCCCCCCGCTTTTGGCACGCGACAGCAAAAAGGTCAGCCATCACTGGTCTAGAGAAAAGAAGGACTCAGGGGGGGGGGGGACATTATAACAGTCTTCCAGTATTTGAGGGGCTGCCCCAAAGAGGAGGGGGGGGTCATCTTATTTTCCAAAGCACCTGAAGGCAAGACAAGAAACAATGGAGGGAAATTAATCAAGGAGAGAAGCAACCTGGAATTGAGGAGAAACTTCCTAATAGTGAGGACAATTAAGCAGCGGAATAGCTGGCCACCAGAACTTTGGGGTGCCTTCATCATTGGAGGATTTTAAGAAGAGACTGGACAGCCACTTGTCTGAAATGGTATAGGTCAGTGATGGCTAACCTTTTTGCCATCGCGTGCCAAAAGCGGGGGGGAGCGTGGTGGGGTCACACGCACGCGTGCCCACATCCATAATTCTATGCGCCCCGTCCCCCGTGCTCCCCTCGCTTTTGGCACATGATGGCACAGTGGGACCAGTAGGCCCATTTTTTGTTCTCCCCAGAGCCTTCCTAGGTGCCTGGGGAGGACAAAAACAGCCTCCCCCCCCCACCAGAGGCCCTCTGGAGGCCGGAAACAGTGTGTTGACTGACTTCTGATGGGCTCAGAGGGCCCGAAAATCAGCTGGCTGGCGCACGCATGTGTGTCAGAGCAGAGCTCGCGTGCCCATCGATATGGCTCCGCGTGCCACCTGTGGCACCTGTGCCATAGGTTCGCCATCACGGGTATAGGGTCTTCTGCTTGAGCAAGGGGTTGGATTAGAAGATCTCCAGTGTCCCTTCCAGCTCTACTCTGAATGATTACAGTTCATTTAGTAGTGAACGTTCAAAATTAAAACGGCACTGAAAGAAGTAACTTAGGACCAGTTGTAGCGTCCCCACGGTCACGTGATCAAAATTTGGATGCTGAGCAATGGATCCACATTTATGACGGTTGCAGAGTCATTGCGGGGGTCAGATGACCTGCTTTTGCGACCGTCCGACAAGCAAAGTCAAGGCGGAAGCCAGATTCACTTAACAACTCTCTTCCTAAATTAACAACTGCAATGATTCACTTAAGAACTGCTGCCAGAGAGGTTGTAAAATGGGGGCAAAACTCACTTAACTGGATTGGAGCACTGACTCTCAATGGGCCTGGTGGCTCAGCAGACTAAAGCATTGTAATTAAAGACCAGCTGTCTACAATTACTGTAAGTTCGAATCTCACCAGGCTCAAGGTTGACTCAGCCTTCCATCCTTTCTAAGGTAGGTAAATTGAGGACCCAGTTTGTGGGGGCAATAAGCTGACTTTGTATAAATATACAAAAGTATGAAGGCTATTGCTTAAAGGAGCCTGGTAGCTCAGGAGACTAAAACCCTGTTATTAACATTCAGCTGTCTGCAATCACTGCAAATTCAAATCTCACCAGGCTCAAGGTTGACTCAGCCTTCCATCCTTTCTAAGGTAGGTAAAATGAGGAGGACCCAGTTTGTGGGGGCAATAAGCTGACTTGGTATAAATATACAAAAGTATGAAGGCTATTGCTTAACGCATTGTAAGCTGCCCTGAGTCTCCGGAGAAGGGCGGCATATAAATCAAATTTTAAAAAAAGAAAAACTCTGCAACTTTAAGATGTGTGGACTTCAATTCCCAGAATCCCCCCCAGCCAACTTGTTCCATCGATTAATCGTTCTCACTGTCAGGAAATTCCTCCTTATTTCCAGGTTGGGTCTCCTTCTGTTGAGCTTCCACCCATTCCTTCTTGTCTTGCCCACTACATGCACAATCTACATTGTACACAGATCTACACGCAGGAAGACCATACCTTATTCACATGCTCGGCCATCGTGTGATAATTCAGCCCCGCTTTGGACTTGAACTGTTTTTTACAGTGCTGGCATTTCAAGGCATCCTGCAACTAAAAGAAAGGAGAAAAACACATTTCAGACAAAGAAATCTAGAGCGAATAACGAGTTGCCTTCCATCAATTCTATACTTAGCAATAATTGTGTGGGATACGCAGTGGTGGGATTCAACCGGTTCGCAGCACTTTGGCCGAACCGTTTCTTAAATTGCTGGCTGGCCCCTCCCCTTCCCTTCCAGAAGTCCCCACGTGCCCCATTTTGGCTCCTAGGTAAGTGCAAGGAGGCTTACTAGGTCCAAAACGGGGCGCGGGCGGGGGGGGGGGGATGTCCCATTTTTGCTCCCAGGGGGGTGCAGGAGGCCGAGTGCTGCCCGTCACACCCCTGGCGACACCCACCATGGCCACGCCCACCAAGTCAGTCATTAGGGTAAAGAACCGGTTGTTAAATTACTGTATTTTCCTGCGTATAAGACTACTTTCTAACACACAAAAATCTTCTCAAAAGTCAGGGGTCGTCTTATACGCCGGGTCTCATTCTCCTGTAACCAGGCAGACCAGCCCATAAGGCTCTGGCGAGCCTTAAATGGCTCTGAGGACGGTCGTCTTATACGCCGGAAAATACGGTATTTAACAATTCCCACCACTGGGGACACGTGATTATGTTGTGCGTCTATTTTTTGCTTATCCTCTTGTACGTTTTATAACCCAACTTCGCAGAGTAGCTCAAAACGATAATAGTTTTACGATCCCCACAAAATAAAATAAATACACCCGCAGAGGTGTATTTATCAATTATCAAATGCAATTGATAAAGCAAACCAAAAGCAGATGCTGCAAACGTGTAGAGGCGTTCCTCGGCATATGACCATAATGGAACCTGCCCATCTGTTGTGACCGTCGTAAATCGGGTCGGTCACAAGGCAGCATCTCCACAGGGCAAGAAAATAGAGGGGAAACTTAATATTGCTTGGATTTAACCTCCATGGAATTGCCTGAATCATCTTTCTTCAGCCCAACTGGTAGTCCTTGACTTACGGCCATTTGTTTGTTCAAAGTTGTGACGATACTGGAAAAAATGACTTACAACCAGCCCTTAAGGACATTGTAGCGTCCCAATGGTCGTGGGATCAAACAATGAATTTTCCAGGCCCTACTGGTGTCATAAGTTGAAGCCTACCTATATATAGACTTACGACCACAATGGTGTCCAAAGTTTTGTTGCTAACCGAGACAGTTGTTAAGTGAATTTTGCCTCATTTTACAACTTGCCATGGATGTTATGTGAATCACCCGCCATTGTTAAGTTAGTCACACGGTTGTTAAGTGAACCTGGCTTCCCTACTGATTTTGCTTCTTGGAAGGTCGCAAAAGGGGATCGTGTGACCCTGGGACACCGCGACCGTCACAAATGCGAACCAGATGCCAAGCGTCCGAATTTGAATCACGTGACCACAGGGATGCAGCAATGGTCATAAGCGTGAAAAATGATGTTACTTTTATTCAGTGCTGTTGTAACTTTGAACAGGCACTAAATGAACTGGGGCAATCGGTGGAACTACTTGCCACCAGAAGTTGTGAATGTTCCAACACTGGGAGTTTTTTAAGAAGAGGTTGGATAACCATTTGTCTGACGTGCTGTAGGGTTTCCTGCCTAAGCAGGGGGTTGGACTAGATGACCTCCAAGGTCCCTTCCAACTCTGTTATTCTATTCTATTCTATTCTATTCTATTCTATTCTATTCTATTCTATTCTATTCTATTCTATTCTATTCCATCTTTATTCTATTCTGTTCCATTCTGTTCTGATTGTAATTGTAATTGTAATTGTAATTGTAATTGTAATTGTAATTGTAATTGTAATTGTAATTGTAATTGTAATTGTAATTGTAATTGTAATTGTAATTGTAATTGTAATTGTAATTGTAATTGTAATTGTAATTGTAATTGTAATTGTAATTCTAATTCTAATTCTAATTCTAATTCTAATTCTAATTCTAATTCTAATTCTAATTCTAATTCTGTTCCATATTTTCTATTTTACTCTACTCTACTCCACTCCACTCCACTCCACTCCACTCCACTCCATTCTGTTTTAAGTCTAGGACTACCTGTATTATGTTGTTGCTGTTGTTGTTGTTATTATTATTATTATTATTATTATTATATTGAATTTGTAAGCAGCCCTTCTCCCGAAGGACTCAGGGCGGTGAACAGCCAAAATTAAAAACATACAATATAAAAATTAAGATAAGTTAAAAATAAACTAAATCAATTGGCCAGTCCGTTTAAAACTACCTATACAAATTTAAAACTAACCCATAAAATCCTTTTAGGCCAACCCGGCTTGCTGAAATAAAAAAGTCTTCAGGGCCTTGAGGAAAGTACGGAGATCCGGGATCAGTCGTATTCCGGAGGGTAGCTCATTCCAGAGGGCGGGTGCCCCCACAGAGAAGGCTCTCCCCCTGGGGGCCGCCAGCCGGCACTGACTGACCGATTAAACTGCCACAACCCAGCAATTGTGATGCCAGGGTTCCAGGGGCCTCGAATTCAGAATCAAGGGCCCAGAAGCAAATCCTGGTTTATCACAAAGGAACAGGACAAACATTCGTCTTGGCCCAGAGTCAGCCCATCTGAAGTATCTGCGGCTGAAGGGAGTGGGTTGTTTCTCGCCATTTGAACGGGGAGCACGCGTCTTCCTACCTTTTGGCAGACTTCCATGTGCTTCTTGAGACCCAGGACCGTCTTCCGGGAGATCATGCCACACGTCGGGCACGAGACTTCTCCTTTCTCGTTGATTATCCGCTGCCACTGCTCCTCAGGGGTTGCTGGAGAAGAGAAAAAAAGGACAAACTATGAATGCTAGTCAGGCATTAACAGTGAGGGGGCTCTATTTTGGCTTCTCAGGAATAATATGCAGTAGAAGGTTGTTTTCATTCTCATTTCTTTTTATGTATTTATTTCCCTGCCTTCGTTGTTTTAATAAAGAACTCAAAGTTGGGCTGAGGGAAAGAGTGACCGGCTCTAAGTCACCCAGCCAGCTTTCATGCCTAAGGGAGGACTAGAACTCACAGTCTCCTGGTGATTGGCCCAAAGTCACCCAGCCGGCTTTCATGCCTAAGGTGGGACTAGAACTCACTGTCTCCTGGGTGATTGGCCCAAAGTCACTCAATCGGCTTTCATGCTTAAGAAGGACTAGAACTCACAGTCTCCTGGTGCTTGGCCCAAAGTCACTCTAAGGCAGGACTAGAACTCACAGTCTCCTGGTGATTGGCCCAAAGTCACTCAGCTGGCTTTCATGCCTAAGGTGGGACTAGAACTCACAGTCTCCTGGTGATTGGCCCAAAGTCACCCAGCCGGCTTTCATGCCTAAGGTGGGACTAGAACTCACTGTCTCCTGGGTGATTGGCCCAAAGTCACTCAATCGGCTTTCATGTTTAAGAAGGACTAGAACTCACAGTCTCCTGGTGATTGGCCCAAAGTCACTCAGCTGGCTTTCATGCCTAAGGTGGGACTAGAACTCACAGTCTCCTGGTGATTGGCCCAAAGTCACTCAATCGGCTTTCATGCTTAAGAAGGACTAGAACTCACAGTCTCCTGGTGATTGGCCCAAAGTCACCCAATTGGCTTTCATGCCTAAGGTGGGACTAGAACTCACAGTCTCCTGGTGATTGGCCCAAAGTCACTCAATCGGCTTTCATGCTTAAGAAGGACTAGAACTCACAGTCTCCTGGTGATTGGCCCAAAGTCACTCAGCTGGCTTTCATGCCTAAGGCAGGACTAGAACTCACTATCTCCTGGTGACCATGGGAATGCTATAATGGTCATGTGTGAAAACTAGTCATAAGTCATTTTTTTCAGTGCCGTTGTAGCTTTGAACTGTCACTAAATGGACGGTTATAAGTTGAGGACTACCTCAAGTTCTTATTTAATTTAGAATATCAGAGTTCAAAGGGACCAACCACCCTCTGTTCAAGGAGACTCCTAGACCATTTCTGACAAGTGGCTCTGTCCTGTTTCTTCCTGAAAGCCTCCAGTGATGGAGTATCCACATCTTCTGGAGGCAAAATCATCCCACGGGTTAATTGTTCCAACTGTCAGAAAATTTCTCCTTATTTCGAGGTTAATGTAGCCAATAATCAAACTGTCTGGCTGAATTAGAAGTCACTTAAACAGCTGAAAATCAAAGCAATCACTCCTGTAACACAACCCCTGCAGGGGAAAGAAAACCCTTGACAAAATTCTGCTTTAAATCACAACGTTCTTGAAAAATACAATAATCAATAGCTGGCCAACAGTTACAGAAATTACGAAGTAGCAACAATAAATATGAGGCTGGTTTAACTCCCAATCCACGGATCAATGTAGGCTTGCTGCGTTGTTCGCGACATCAACTTCAGACTCAAAACCTGGGGAAATGAATTGGCTAGATCCAGTTCTACAGAGAAATGATTGAGTCTGTCATCTGCACCTCTATAACTGTCTGGTTTGGTTCTGCAACCCAACAAGACAGACACGGACTTCAGAGGATCATTAGAACTGCAGAAAAAACAATGGCTACCAACCTGCCTTCCATGGAGGACCTGTATCCTGCACGAGTCAAAAAGAGGGCTGGGAAAATATCTACAGACCCCTCGCATCCTGGACATAAACTGTTTCAACTCCTACCCTCAAAACGACACTATAGAGCACCAGAACAACTAGACACAAGGACAGTTGTTTCCCCAACACCATTTATTTTTTATTTATTTATTTATTTAGATTTATATACCGCCCTTCTCCTTGCGGATTCAGGGCGGTGAACAGCCAAATAAAAAGCAAGTACACAAAAGTTAAAATTTCATAAAAACAACAAATATAAGGTGGCCAATAATGAAAACAAATTAATTTAAAATGAATAGCAAGCTCTAAAAATACTAAAATGTTTAACAGGAATCAGGCTAAGCCGGCAAGCTGAAAAAAATATGTTTTTAAAGCCCGACGAAAAGTCCGGAGGTCAGAAGTTGTTCTTAACTCTGGAGGAAGATCGTTCCAGAGGGTGGGGGCTACCACAGAGAAGGCTCTCCCCCTGGGGGTCGCCAGCCGGCATTGTCTGGCTGACGGCACCCTGAGGAGGCCCTCTCTGTGGGAGCGGACCGGCCGGTGGGAGGCAATTGGTGGCAGAAGGCGGTCCCGTAAGTACCCTGGTCCTAAGCCATGGAGCGCTTTAAAGGTGATTACCAACACCTTGAAGCGCACCCGGAAGTCCACCGGCAGCCAATGCAGCTCTCGCAGGAGAGGTGTCACATGGGAGCGCCCTGTCGCTCCCATAATCCCCTGCGCTGCTACATTTTGCACCAGTTGGAGCCTCCGGGTGCACCCCAAGGGGAGCCCCATGTAGAGAGCACTACAGTAGTCCAGGCGAGAAGTGACGAGAGCCTGAGTGACTGTGCGTAGGGCGTCCCGATCTAGAAAGGGCCGCAACTGGCGTATCAGGCGTACCATCACTCTGCTAAACAAATAATTCCCTCAACACTGTCAAACTAGTTACTAAATCTGCACTATTAATCTTCTCATCGTTCTTATCACCTATCTCCTCCCACTTATGACTGTATGACTGTAACCTTGTTGCTGGTATCCTTAACATAATATTTATCTCCTAGACAGAGATGCCTTTCGCACAGTCACTCAAACTCTCATTGTCTCTCGATTGGATTACTGCAATGCCCTCTACATGGGGCTGCCCTTGGGGTGCATCTGGAGGCTCCGGTAGTCCAGAATACAGCCGTGTGGGTTGTTACGGGAGCTTCCCGTTACTCCCAGGCAACACCTCTCCTGCGCGAGCTGCATTGGCTGCCGGTGGCCTTCCAGATCCGCTTCAAGGTGCTGGTACTTACCTATAAAGCCCTTCATGGCATGGGCCTGAGGTACTTCTACCGGCCTCCCACCGCCCTGTGTGCTCTTATAGAGCTGCCCTCCTCCTGGTGCCGGACAATGTCGGCTAACAACCCCCAGGATGAGGGTGTTCTCTGTGGCGGCATCGACCCTCTGGAATGGGTTACCCACCGAGTTCTGGACGGCTTTCCGTGCTGGCCTGAAGACATGTTTTTTTCACCAAATTCCCTGACCGATTATGGGGTTTTAACCTGGGGATTTTAATTTGCACTGTATTTTAGAATTTTACTATTGTTGCTGTTTTTATTATGTGAGCCGCCCCGAGTCCCACGGGAGAAGGGCGGCATATAAATTTTAATAATAAAATAAATTAAAATAAATATATTGACTGTTTTCCTATGACTATCATGAAGTGTTGTACCTTACGATTCTTGACGAACGTATCTTTTCTTTTATATACTCCGAGAGCGTACGGACCAAGATAAATTCCTTGTGTGTCCAATCACACTTGGCCAATAAAGAATTCTATTCTATTCTAGAAGAAGTTGCTGATGTGTTTATTTGGAATATCCAACTGTCTCCAGTCCAGCAAAAGATTTTCCAGAGAAATATGTTTTGGGCTGATCCCAGAGAAACATATTTTGGCTTTGAAAGATCTGTGGATTATTTGCCAAAATATCAAAATGCAGGAAAGGGGGTGGGGGTGGGGGGAATCTGAAGGCCAACTAACTGTGGAAGTTTTTGGATTTCCAAGGAAGGGAAGGAAAAACAATCAAGTTTTCAGTGGCAGACACAATTCATACTAAAGGTTATCCATACCGATGTCAGATCTAATTCCTTTTATCCGTTTGGTGCCTGTTGAAAATCAGGTAGAAATTCTTTTTTTCTCCTTTGTATATAATACTTAAATACTTTACTTTTTAAAGCTAGTAAAATATCAAAATTTTTAAAAAGTTGTTTTCTCCCTTTAGGGTTAAAAAAAATGGAAACGATACAGAGGATTTTCTTAATATAAAGTATGATAAAGATTAATGGGGATTTTAAATTGGACTGTATTTTACAATTTTGTTATTGTTGTTTTAACTTTGTGAGCCGCCCCGAGTCTCACGGGAGAAGGGCGGCATATAAATTTTAATAATAAAAAAATAAAAGAGTTAACAGAAGCATATATTATTCCTCACAGCAAAGAGAAGCAGAGATGGGTCGAATCTATTCCTTTATCCAAAGAAGAGAATATATCTAACTTTGTTTCTATTCTGAAATTGCTTCCAGATTTTCTGCTTGTAATGGAAAATATATATATATAAAACTTTGTTTTTGTTAACTAGATAGGCTTATTGTTGTAGAAATGGCTTGTATATACTCTCTATGGAGATCCATAGTCACCCAGGTAGGTGAATCCCAAAGGTACTTTTTCAAGAGGCAACTGAACTTTCTGGTTTTTTCTTTGAAGATGTTTCACTTCTCATTCAAGAAGCTTCTTCAGCTCTGACTGAATGGTGGGGAAGGGAAGGATTTATATGCCTTGCAGATAGCTGGTCCATCTGTCCATCTGCATCCTTTTAGAGAGATGTTGAGGCCGCTTGGAAGTTTATCTGTGTCCTCACAGATAAAACTTCCTGGAACTGCTGAAAGGATTGTGTTGTAGACCAGAGATAGATTATTTTATTATTTTGTTTTATTATTTTATTATTTTATTTTATTTTATTTTATTTTATTTTATTTTATTTTATTTTATTTTATTTTATTTTATTATTTTATTTTATTTTATTTTATTTTATTATTTTATTTTATTTTATTTTATTTTATTTTTTATTTTATTATTTTATTTTATTTTATTTTATTTTATTTTATTTATTTTATTTTATTATTTATTTATTTTTTTATTTTATTTTATTATTTTATTATTTTATTTTATTTATTTTATTTTATTTTATTATTTTATTTTATTTATTTTATTTTATTTTATTTTATTTTTTTATTTTATTTTTTTATTTTATTTTATTTATTTTTTTATTTTATTTTATTTTATTTTATTTTATTTTATTTTATTTTATTTTATTTTATTTTATTTTATTTTATTTTATTTTATTTTATTTTATTTATTATTTTATTTTATTTTATTATTTTATTTTATTTTATTTTATTATTTATTTATTTTATTTTATTTTATTTTTTTATTTTATTTTATTTTATTTTATTTTATTTTATTTTATTATTTTATTTTTTTAATTAATTTAATTTAATTTAATTTAATTTAATTTAATTTAATTTAATTTAATTTAATTTAATTTAATTTAATTTAATTTAATTTAATTTAATTTAATTTAATTTAATTTAATTATTTAATTTAATTTAAATTTAATTTTTAAATTTGTATACCGCCGTTTTCCCTGAGGACTCAGGGCGGTGAACAGCCAAGTAAAAACATAAACTACAAACATTAAAATACAATTAAAAAGATATATATATAAATTTGGCCCCATGATTAAAAATTATAACAAACAATTAAAAACATTTAAAAAGGTGTTAGGCCAGCCCGGCTTGCTGGAAAAAGAAGGTTTTAAGGGCACGACGGAAGGCACCGAGGTCTTGGATTCTCCTTATCTCTGGGGGCAGCTGATTCCAGAGGATAGGTGCCCCCACAGAGAAGGCCCTCCCCCTGGGGGTCACCCGCCTGCATTGTTTGGCTGATGGCACCCCAAGGAGGCCCTCTCTGTGGGAGTGCACAGGTCGATGGGAGGCCGTCGGTAGCAGCAGGCGGTCTCAAAGATAACTAGGTCCTATGCCATGGAGCGCTTTAAAGGTGATAACCAACACCTTGAAGCCCACCCGGAAGACCACTGGGAGCCAGTGCAGCTCACGCTGGGAGCGGTAGATGATGTTGTGTCCCTCCCCCTCTATTGAGAGGGGGCTGTTCAATTTTGACATAGATGGCCTCTTTGACCCCTCTTTCAAACTAGCGGTCCTCTCTGTCCAAAATGTGGACAGAGTCTTCTCTGTCTTCAAAAGAGCGGCCTGCGTCTTTTAAATGCAGATGGACTGCCGAGTCTCATCCTGAAAGGTTTGTTCTCCTATGTTGTGCCATGAGATTATGAAGTGGCTGTTTTGTTTCTCCAGTGTGAGGATCTGCACATTGGAGGGAAAACAATGAAACAGTTTGCAAAGCCTAAAGCAGTGTTTTTCAAACTGGGCCCCTGTAAGATGAGTGGACTTCAACTCCCAGAATTCCACCCATCTTAAAGGGGTCAGGTTTGTACAACATTTAGACTTAAGAGAAACAAGGGAATTGCCGCAAAAGAGAGAACCTGTCTCAATTCTTACCTGTGGCTGAAGGAACTGTTGCTAAAGTGGTGGCCTCTTTTCTCGCATTGGGTCCTGAAAGCTTTTTCTTATGCTCTTCGGTGTTACTGCCGAGGAGGGAAGCTTCCAATTTCTTTGCGCGATGGGCCTTAGCCTTGTCTTCTGCTTTCGCCAGCCCTGTTGAAAAGCAGAAATTAATTTTGGAATAGATAAGCGTTGGGCAGTCTCTGGCTTCGATAAGGGAGAATATTAGCTCAGAGTTGAAACGAGGGGTCTTTGGTGCTCTCCGAATTTGTTTTCTTGCAGATGTTTCATTACCAAACTAGGTAACATCATCAGTATGCTAGAAGGGAGTGTGGGGTATGATGGAGGAGGAGGACGACGACTGTGGGGTCCTTGGTGCTCTCTGAGCTTGGTTGTTTTTTTGCAGACGTTTTATAACCCAACTAGGGAACATCATCAGTGCTAAAAGGAGCCTGAGTGGCGCAGCAGACTAATGCTACTGTTAAAGGTAGTATTTAGCTTCCAGCTGCCTGTAATTACTGCGAGTTCAATTCTCACCAGGCTCAAGGTTGACTCAGCCTTCCATCCTTTCTAAGGTAGGTGAAATGAGGGCCCAGTTTGTGGGGCCAATAAGCTGACTTTGTATAAAATATACAAAAGTATGAAGGCTATTGCTTAATGTCTTGTAAGCCGCCCTGAGTCTCCGGAGAAGGGTGGCATATAAATCAAAATCAAAATCAAAATCAAAATAAATAAATAAATAAAATAAAAGGAACTGTGGGATGTGGAGAGGAGGAGAGGGAGGAGGAGGACTGCGTGGGCCTTTGTGTTCTCTTAGCTTGGTGGTTTTCTTGCACATCAAACTTGGTAACATCACCAATGCTGATGATATTACCTAGTTTGGTAACGAAACGTCTACAAGAAAATCACCAAGCTCAGAGAGAGCACCAAGGACTCCTCAGTCTCTGGCTTAGAAAAACCAAGTAAGCTATCTCCTGGGAAGGTCCTGGCAGGGCACTGTTTGGGTGCAAACAGACCTCTAGTTCTCTACGGAAGAGAAAGGGCCCAATCCACTTTGTTCTTAAAATTTAAACCAAACTTAAACAGGACGTATCTGGTGCAAAGTCCAAACCCAGCCTCTTGAGTCCTGGGTCCAATACCAGCCCCTTAAGATTTTCTCCAGTAGAGCTCAACCAGTGGTGTCTTCATTTTTGATTTCCCAGCTTGGCAGATAGCAATGGGGATCTGCTGGTTGTCTCCTTTCCAGACATTAACCACGGCCAACTCTAACTAACTTTTAGAGTTCAGTCATAAGTCGAGGACTATTTTTAATAGATCTTTTACAGGTAAGGACCAGCATCTTAAACTGCACCTGGAAGGAAACTGGGCGGGGGGCAGTGCACCCAAAAAGGCACCAAACATTGAGCACACTGCAAGATTCTGGACCAGCTGTAGCTTTTGGATAGTCTCCAAGGGCAGCCCCATGCACTGCGCCCTGCAGTTGTCCAGCTGGCATGAGTGACTATGAGCAAGTCCACCCAGCCCAAGAAAAGGCACAATGCCAACATCAGAAATGGAGGAGAAGGAGAAGCAGCAGGTACTGAAAAAACTTCTACCTGCCCTCATTTCCTTTTTCAGGCAATTTAGCAAACAGAGACTGGTTACTAGTCCACATGAAGCATTTCTTGTGGTTCATGCGGACTTGGTTTTTTTTTTTTTTTGCCAGAAAAATGGATGAAGAGGGAGCCACCCCACACATTGGCAGATAAAAGAATTCAAACGTTTCTGTGTTGTTGAGTTACTATTGGATTATCGGAGAGGAAATGAAAACGGAGAAATTGTTTATTTTACCTTTTAATCCAAACGTTCCTGAGATCGATGGCTGCTCTCCAGTAAACTTCTTAGGCGTTTTCTGTTTCCTTCCTAACTCAAAAAGGAGAAAACAGAAATAAAACTTTGGTCAAACCCCTGGGTGTTGCTTTGCCCTTCTGCAATTAGCGCTTGGCTTTGCATAATTTATTCCTCAACTAATGGCCTTGAAAGGAGAGAACAAAATAACCGGGGATTAAATCTAATTATTAGATTCAATAAATCCGATTAGACTTCTCCTGATTTTTATCATGCCCTCTCCGTTTTCTATTATTCCTCTTTGCAGCTTTTTGTGTTTCTAATCTTTTTATAGTGAAAAATTCCTTGTGTGTCAAGAGATTTAGAATGGTGTTTATAGTCTAGAATGTTGGGCGAAATAATTGAATGATAAATGTTTAGAATAAGATTATTTTTTTTTAAAAGAAAGATGTAATTGGATAAAAATGGGAACAAAATTGATTGTGGGAATCTTAATAATTGTACTTATTATATGACGGAACAAGCACCTGCTCTAAAAAGATGTATTTTATATTTTGTGTTTTGAAAAATAAAATTTTTTTTGGAAAAAAAAAATCCTTGTGTGTCTAACCAGACCTAGCCAAATAAAATTCTGTTCAAGATTCTGTTCTAATTCTAATTCTAATTCTAATTCTAATTCTAATTCTAATTCTAATTCTAATTCTAATTCTAATTCTAATTCTAATTCTAATTAATTCTAATTCTAATTCTAATTCTAATTCTAATCTCACCAGGCTCAAGGTTGACTCAGCCTTCCAACCTTCCGAGGTAGGTAAAATGAGGACCCGGATTGTAGGGGAATAAACTGACTTTGTGTAAAAAAAGAACAACGCTTGGGGGGGCTGAAAGCCCTACTAAGCAGATATATACAAAAAAGTATGAAGGCTATTGCTTAACGCATTGTAAGCTGCCCTGAGTCTCCGGAGAAGGGTGGCATATAAATCGAACCAATCAATCAATCAATAATAAATAAATAAATAAATGTCTCAGTCTCAGTCTCATTCTAATTCTAGAGTTTCCTTGGGCTTGGATCGCATCTGGATAGAAATTTGGCAAATCAATAAATAAAATAATAAATGAAATAGGATGCACAATTCCTACCTCACCCCCAGCCCAGAAATTTCTCCTTAGCCTTCTTGAGCTTCTGAGGTGTCGCTAGTCATTAACCATACAGGTTCCAAATTTATTCTTTCCAAGAATAAATTTAACTAGAAACTTAGCTTTAGAAAATAACAACACAAGAGAGAACGGCTCATTTTCCCACAATGTTTAGAGCTGGAACTTCCAAAGGCTGGTGACCCAGGCAGGATAATTTCAAGAACGGGCCCAAAAATAAGTTAGATACTGCAGAATCTGTGACACTGTTTACTTTTAAAATAAATTACTGTATTTTCCTGCGTATAAGACTACTTTCTAACACACAAAAATCTTCTCAAAAGTCGGGGGTCGTCTTATACGCCGGGTCGCATTCTCCTGTAACCAGGCAGACCAGCCCATAAGGCTCTGATGAGCCTTAAATGGCTCTGAGGAGGGTCGTCTTATACGCCCAGTCGTCTTATACGCCGGAAAATACGGTATATAACTAGCCCTCGATTTACGACCACGATTGAGCCCCAAATGTCATATCATCACCACTACTGGCTCAGGAGAACCGGGCCGAACCAGGAGGAAGCCACCACTAACCACCATTTTTTTCAGTGCCGTTGTAAAACCTTAAACGGTCACTGAACGAAACCATTGTAAGTCGAGGACTACCTGTAACGGCTTCAGCTAAGGCAATTCTATTTATGCAGGAATGCTGACCCGATTAGAATAGAATAGAATAACAGAGTTGAAGGGACCTTGGAGGTCTTCTAGTCCAACCCCCTGCCCAGGCAGGAAACCCTCCACCACTTCAGACAAATGGTTATCCAACATCTTCTTAAAAACCTCCAGTGTTGGAGCATTCGGAACTTCTGGAGGCAAGTTGTTCCACGGATTAATTGTTCCAACTGTCAGGAAATTCCTCCTTGGTTCTAAGTTGCTTCTCTCCTTCATTAGTTTCCACCCACCGCTTCTAGTTCTGCCCTCAGGTGCTTTGGAGAATAGCTTGATTAGTTGGTTCCATTCCCTCCCCTTCCTGTTTGCCCCCAAACACAACACGAGCAAACGAAACATGGCCCAACCTTCCCATTTTAAACTCGGAGGAGGAGGAGGAGGGAAGAGGCTGCCTCCAATCCCCCACTCCTCCACTCCCAAAAGTTTGAGAAACGCTGATCTAATCTTACTGTGCTTCATCCTTTCAGGGTCTTCCTCCTGCTTAAAGGCCTGTCTGCTGGCATGATGTTTGGAGCCGCGGGTGCCCGGCGTCTGGCCGAGCGGAGTGGCAGCCCCTTCCCCGCCTCCAGCTGCGGCGGTCTTCAAAGCCCTGATGCCTTGGCTCACGGCCGCGTGCTCTCCGTTCTCGGGGTGCTGCAAGGCGACGGCCTTCTCCACCTTCGATTGTTTGGGGTGAAGGGTAGGGGACATGGCACGTTCCGCAGCTCTAGGGCAAAAGTCAGATTGAAGGAGAAGTCAAGCCGGGGGAGAATCAGGTGCAACAGATCAGATCCACATTTTGGGTTCAATTTAAATTTGCCGACAAAGAAATAAAGGGAGACTAGTATAGCCAGTGGTGGTATTCAGGCACTTCTATCAGGTTTGGGCAAACTGGTAGCGGCGGCTGCGGGAGGCTCCGCCCACCCACCTGGACATCATCGCATCCCATTTTTGACGCTCTGTGTATGTGCAGAAGGCCCTGCGCACGCACCGAGGTGAGCATAGCTATTTCAAGCATTTAAGCTCTCATCAGCTAGGCATGCCCTTCTGGGATTCAAACCCGGGCCACTTGCATATTAGGCAGATGTATTAACCTCTAGGCCACGGGCTCTCCTCACTTTGTCAGCTGTACCAGGGAGGAGATGAAGTGTTTTTCCGGGGAGACCAGTCTATCAGGGCAACCTGATCTACCCAAATATGGGACGAAGCATATCAGATCCACATGTGAAAATTCAATGAAGTTGCTTTATTGCTAAAAACCCACCAGCAGGAATCTTCCCAACTGTCAGCACCTAATTAGGGTTAGATAAAGGTGAACGGAATTCAAAATGGTGGTTGAACTTAGTCTGCTTATGGCTATGTAAGGATTCTAGGCCAATTCCTCTTTTGACTCCGTCCCCAGATTCTGCCTCTCCTACAGCAGGACTGGGCGACGATGGCCCCTTTATGACTTGCGGACTTCAACTCCCAGAATTCTGCTGGTTCAGGAATTCTGGGAATTGAAGTCCACAGGCCTTAAAGGAGCTATTGTTGCCCACCCTGTCCTAACAGCAACTCAGGTGAGGCGGAACTGCAGTGCCTCCTTAACACTTAGCTAATGGAGACCAGGTGCATCAGTAGGGTGTCAAAAAAGTCAAGATGGCAGCCGCACTAATGCAGCTGAATCTCAGATTCAGATGAATATTTTTTTGTTCGGCTGTGTTTGAGCCAAACCATCTTGTAAAAGGTAGGGCTGGAGCTATCAGGCGCAAAAGACCAGGTCCCCATGAAGTTTCAATTAAATTGATTTATTGCTAAAAGCCTATGTACAGGAATCTTCTCAACTAAGGGTTAACACCTGCCAGGAGATAGCTAAGGGTCAATGGAATTCAAGGAGATTTGGATTTAATTCGTTTGTGGCTACATATATGTGGGAAGCTCCCCCCACCCCAAGAGAATGAAATACTTTGGGGAATATTAAAAGAAGCAGAATATTATATTTTCCCAAAGGAGAAATGGAGAAAAATCTTAATAAAGGCAGAAAGCAGCTCATCTTCTTGCCACAGCCTCAAACAGAAGCCTCAAGTCTTTAGAGATGAATATTTTGTACCTATTAAGAAAAACTGGACCAATCTATTCATAAACAAAATGCCTTCATCCACAAGCTACCAGAGAAGGCTGAAGTTGAGGGGATTAAGAATTTACATTTCCCCCATCCAAATTCTAAGGACAGGACAGGACCTTTAGGACATAATAGGATTTACCCACCACCATTAGAACAGCAAAAGACACAAGGCTCACTATATTGCACAACCCCCTGAAGCATCTCAATCACCAAACCCCAGAATCCTACAAAAATCCATCCACTCACTCAGCCGTTTTGTCAGCCACCCCAGAAACATGCTGCTGTCACTGAAGTTTCTGGAAAGTAAATAAACAGAGACCTTCTTTCCTTGTAGCCAGCCTCCATTTTATTTCCAGCGACTTTCTCTCGGCTTGGAACTGGACTGGGTTTTTCTTCCAACATATCAATGCTAGGCTGATGCCTTTTTTGACTCCACCACCACCCACCCACCCGGATTCTACCATGCCTTCTCCCACACCAAGGCTTGACTGCCGATGATCATTCCAGATCCATGCGGCCAAGGGGAGGAGCTTCCCCTAGCCCCTCCTCTTGCTCTGGGGCCCTGGCCCCTACCTTTTCTTCCCTGCCCCCTTGCTGGTTGCCTTCTGCATTTTATTTTCTGCTGGGGGGCTGGCTGCTGGCAACGGCCTGTCCAAATGGTTCCAGAGGCAATGCTTCTCCAGCTGGTTTTTTGATGTGAAGACAGCTTCACAGTACAGGCAGGGGAAGGTGCGTTTCTCGACAACGGCGCCCTGGAAGGAAGAGAGAAAACGGGAAAGAAGGTAGTGGAAATAGAGCAAAAAAAAGGGGGAAAATGCAACGTATCTCTTTTTTTTAAAGAAGATGTTGGATAACCATTTGTCCGAAGTGGTGTAGGGTTTCCTGCCTGGGCAGGGGGTTGGACTAGAAGACCTCCAAGGTCCCTTCCAACTCTATTCTATTCTATTCTATTCTATTCTATTCTATTCTATTCTATTCTATTCTATTCTATTCTATTCTATTCTATTCTATTCTATTCTATTCTATTCTATTCTATTCTATTCTATTCTATTCCATTCCATTCCATTCCATTCCATTCCATTCCATTCCATTCCATTCCATTCCATTCTTATTTCTATTCTATTCTATTCCATTCCATATTTTCTATTCTATTCTATTCTATTCTATTCTATTCTATTCTATTCTATTCTATTCTATTCTATTCTATTCTATTCTATTCTATTCTATTCTATTCTATTCTATTCTATTCTATTCTATTCTATTCTATTCTATTCTATTCTATTCTTGGCTTCTGCAAAGGGGTCAAAATATGGCTATGCAGTATTGTGTGAGGAACACCGAGGCCCAGATGTCCATGCGGCTGGCCACGCCCTTCTCCCACATCCATTAGTAACTGTTAAGCCCCCACGGCCCATCTTGGAATGTGTCACCTTTTGATATTTTACAAAGTTCTTTTTATAATTTTAAAACTTTCTCATCTGGAATTAATCCTGATTCTAATGTTAATTTTATGGATTGCGTTGTATATTGAGAGAACCCTGAGAGAACTGGGCAGTTAAGAAAGTGTGAAATATAAATAAAATAATAAAATAAATCTGATTTTAATGTTAATTTTATGGGTTCTATTGTATACTACACACAGCCCCTCCCTGAGAAAACTGGGCGGTTAAGAAAACATGAAATATAAATAAAATATAAAGTAAAATAATAAAATAGTAAATAAAATAAAACATCCCTCTTCTAGATTAGCTTCCCTTAACCTCGGTGACCTCAGGTGGACTTCAAGTCCCAGAATTCTCTTCTGCTCTCACTACTGCTGCTGCTGAGAATTCTGGGACTTGAAGTTTCTGTATGTAGAGGGCCACCAGATTGTGGGGGGGGGGGTGGGATGGGGAGGAAGTTGTTGTAGACAAAACACCGGTTTTGCTGCCCAAACTTAAATTTAAGTTGGCTAACGACATAAGCCAACTTGGCTAATGGAATGACTTTTTTTAAGCTTAGTCTGCAACCCCTTGCATAAAAATAAAACAGTTTTGAGACACCCATAACATTCTAGGTTACTTGAGGAAGAGTTCATACAGCACAGTTAAACAGATGAGCTGAAAATCTAGCGGTAGTGCTAAGATTAACTAGCAGGCTAAAGCCACTGATTTTTCTTCCTCTGGCCTTTTTTTGCTCAGTCTAGACCAGAATTTTTCAATCTTGGCAACTTTAACCTTTGTGGACTTCAACTCCCAGAATTCCCCAGTCAGCAATGTCTCTAGACCCATGATGGAAAACCTATGGCACAGGTGCCACAGGTGGCACAAGGAGCCATATTGGTGGGCATGCGAGCTCTGCTCTGACACACATGCGTGCGCCAGCTAGCTGATTTTCAGGCCTTCTGGGCCCACCAGAAGTCAGGAAACACACTGTTTCCAGCCTCCAGAGGGCTTCTGGGGGGGGGGGGGGAGGCTGTTTTTGCCCTCCCCAGGCTCCTAGAAAGGCTCTGGAGCCTGGGGAGAACAAAAAACAGGCCTACCGGGCCCACTGCGCTATCATGTGCCAAAAGCAAGGGGAGCACAGGGAACGGGGCGCATAGAATTATGGATGTGGGCACGCATGCGTGTGACCCCACCACACTCCCCCCACTTTTGGCACGCAATGGCAAAAAGGTTAGCCATCACTGCTCTAGACCAATGTTTCTCAACCTTGGGAACTTGAAGACGGATGGACTTCAGCTCCCAGAATTCCCCCGCCAGCATTTTACTGACTGGGGAACTCTGGGAATTGAAGTCCACAAGGCTTAAAGTGGCCAAGATTGAAAAACACGGGCCTAGATAGAGCAGAAAAGGCCAGAGGAAGGGTCAGTGGCTTTGGCCTGCTAGCTAATCTTAGCACGGCTGGCTGGGGAATTCTGGGAGTTGAAGTCCACCCATTTTCAAATGGCCAAGGTTGAGAAAAGGCTGTGTGTCTCATTACCAACAGAAAACCTGGTCCCAACTGCAGTCGTAAATCAAGGACCACTTGTATACATCCACAGAGTTGCAATGAAGGTGGTCGCTAAACGAGGACAGCAGGACTGACTTTCTTACCCCCTGACACCGCTGGAAGTGGTATTTCAGGCCATAGATGCTTGGGAATTCCAGCCAGCAGCCCAAGTTAGGACACTTCACCCTGGAGTGAGCCTTAAATTCATCCTTCCATTGATTCATCAGAGACAGCTGAAAGGAGACAGTCCATAAAATGAGGAAAAAAAGAGAGACAAAAAAAAGGAATTCAAAATTCAAAATGAGGAGGCAACCGGAGAACAGAGACTCATGCAGAGATAGTTACATGGACTAAAATCTTACAAAAAGCAGAATGGCTAAAACTATGCCCTAGGCCCGTGATGGCGAACCTGTGGCAAATGTGCCACAGGTGGCGCACACAGCCATATCTGTGGAAACACAAGCATTGCCCTAGCTCAGCTTCAGCGCACGCCAGCCAGCTGATTTTCGGGCCTTCTGGGCCCACCGGAAATTGGGAAACGGGCTGTTTCTGGCCTTCGGAGGGCCTCCAGGGAGAGGGGTGAAGTTTTCACTCACCCCAGGCTCCTAGAAAGCCTCTGGAGCCTGGGGAGGGCGAAAAACAGGCCTACCAGAAAGGTTAGCCATCACTGCCCTAGGCCTAGCTCAATCGTCATAACTTTTAAGATGTTTGTGGACTTCAACTCCCAGAATTCCACATTTGGGCAAATTCTGAAATTGTAGTCCACACGTTAGAAGGGAATTCTGGGCCTGAAAGGTAAAGATTCCTGCTCTAGGGAACAGGAGGAGGCAACCCAAGAACAGAGACTCGTGCAGAGATAGTTACATGAATTAAAATCTTGCAAGAAGCAGAACGACTAAAACTTCACCCTAGCTCAACCTTTTTAAGATGCATAGACTTCAACTCCCAGAATTCTGGGTAAATTCTAGGAGTTGAAGTTGACACATGCTAGAAGGGAATTCTGGGAGTTGAAGTCCAAATATGTTGGCAAAGGAATTCTGGGAGTTGAAGTCCCAGCTCTCGGTTTCCCAACCAACTCGAAGAGGTATGGACTTCAACTCCCAGAATTCAACTCTGCTTTGCTGACTGAGGAATTGTGGGAGTTGAAGTCCACCCCTTTTCAAGTCGTCAAGACTGGGAAACATTGCTCTGGAATTCTCTTTGCCTGGAACGAGTGAAACTTCAAATGCAAAAGCAGGAAAAAAATTCTGCTTTCTCCACCAGGAAGCAAATAAATGAAAGTGGATTAAAGAGGAGATTTTTTTTCCACCCAATGGCCAAAGGCTTTAAGCAATCCGAGAGCTCATCAGTAATCCATGAAATTAATCATCCTCCATGAATCTAAGCAGCGCATTTCCTCTGCTGCAACGTAAAAACAGCTGGAGTCCCGCAGCAGTGGTGCACCACAAGTTCCATCATCCTCATCCTACCTAGAGGAAATGGGAATTGGCCCAAAGTCACCAGCTGACTTTCATGCCTAAAGCGGGACTAAAACTCATCATCTCCTGCTGATTGGCCCAAAGTTACAAGCGGACTTTCATGCCTAAGGCGGGACTAGAACTCACAGTCTCCTGGTGATTGGCTCAAAGTCTCCCAGCTGGCTTTCATGCCTAAGGCGGGACTAGAACTCATCGTCTCCTGGTGATTGGCCCAAAGTCTCCCAGCTGGCTTTCATGCCTAAGGCGGGACTAGAACTCATCGTCTCCTGGTGATTGGCCCAAAGTCTCCCAGCTGGCTTTCATGCCTAAGGCGGGACTAGAACTCATCGTTTCCTGGTGATTGGCCCAAAGTCACCAACCTGCTTTTGTGTCTGGAGGTTTGTAAGAAAAGTTTCCAAAACCATTTGATTGGTATAAAGACCCCTGCCTGAAGCAGATTGTTGGACTACAAGACCTCCTAAGCAGTGGTGATATCTAAAATTTGTTACTACCGGTTCTGTGGGCGTGGCTTGGTATAGGGGTGAGGTAATGTGACTGGGTGGGCATGGCCAATTTTTTTTTTTTACTTTTAAAACCATTTTTTCTACCACCTCTTCAGCAAAAAAAATGCTTTCAAAATCCCCTGATGATCCCAGCTGAGTTGCCTGATCGGCAGAGGCTTTTTTAAAAAGCCTCTGCCGGGATCGTCAGAGGCATTTAAAAGAAAAAAAGGGTTTTTTTTTTCTTTTAAAAGCCTTTGATGATCCCAGCTGAGCCACGCGATCATCAGAGGCTTTTTTGTTTACTTTTAAAAGCTTTTTTTGAGCCAAAGAGGTTATAGAAAAAAATACTTTTAAAAGTTAAAAAAAAAAAGCCTCTGATGATTGTGCGGCTCAGCTGGGCATGGGGATGCGGAAGGATTTTTGCTACCGGTTCTCTGAACCACCCGCCTCCATCACTACCGGATCATGCAATCCGGTCCGAACCGTTTGTTCTAAGCAAAGAAACAAACCTCCCCATCTCCTGAGCCACCCTTTGTTAAAAGGAATGCTCAGCAATTGAAAGCTGTACTTTTTCCCCAGTTGCCGGGAAAGACAAAAGAAATAACATAATTAAAACCTTACGGGAATATCTTTCAAGGCCTGGTTTTCAGTCTTGGGCCTTCCTTTCCGTTTGCTTTCCGTTTTGTCGTTCATTGCATTTCCTGCCAAGAGAGGGAGAAAAGAAAAAACGAGGCAGCTGTTGAAGGTTAGTCTGGTTGTTGAATATTATACGTGACAACTACAATGCCATTTGCAAAACGGCAAGACGTGGCTGGAGAAGGCAACATGGTCTTCCACAAGAGGTCCCTGGCTTTTGATGAGGAGGAGGAGGAGGAACATCTTGGAATCCTAGTGGACAACCACTTAAATAGGAGCCAGCCGTGTGCTGCAGCTGCCAAAAAAGCCAACACAGTTCTAGGCTGCATCAACAGAGGGATAGAATCAAGATCATGTGAAGTGTTCATACTGCTTTATAATGCCTTGTTAAGGCCACACTTGGAATATTTGAACCCAGTTTTAGTCACCACGATTTTAAAAAGATGTTGAGGTTCTAGAACAGGGGTGTCAAACTCAAGGGTGCTTATACAGGGTGTGGAAGAGCCATTCACAGCCTCCCACCCTGCCTGGCACCCCATTTTCTGCCCGGACAGCCTCCCGCAGCCTGCCAAAATGGGGCTGCGGGAGGCTGTCCCAGTCTCCATTTCCCCACCCCTGGCCGGCCCACGGAGGAGAACTACAATGCTGATCCGGCCATCGAAGAAGTCCAGTTTGACACCCCTGTTGTAGAAAGAGCGCAGAGAAGACCAACGAAGATGATTAGGGAATTGGAGGCTAAAGCATGCAAAGAACGGTTGCTGGAAATGGGTATGTCTAGTTTGATGAAAAGAAGGACTAGGGGAGACATGATAGCAGTTGGTCCAATAACTGAGGGGCTGCCCCAAAGAAGAAGGAGTCAAGCTATTCTCCAAAGCACCTGAAGCAACGGGTAGAAACTAATCAAGAAGAGAAGCAACTTAGAACTAAGGAGAAATTTCCTGACAGTGAGAACAATGAATCAGACTTGCCTCCAGAAGTTGTGAATGCTCCAACACTGGAAATGTTTAAGAAGATGTTGGATAACCATTTGTCTCAAGCGATGTAGGGTTTCCTGCCTGGGCAGGGGGTTGGACTAGAAGACCTCCAAGGTCCCTTCCAACTCTGTTATTCTATTCTACGGTGTTATCCATTCAGTCATGTCTGACCCTTGGCCCAGGTCTCTCCCCATCTTTTGATCTTGCACTACAGGTAGTCCTCGACTCCAGAGCAGAGCAGCTGCAAATGCCCACTCCTGGCCCTTTGGTGGATTCAAAAGTTGACCTCCCTCAACCCCACTTGGAAAATCTAATGCCTACCCAGGTTAGATTGTTCATAGGCTGGATGGACCTTCAGTTCCGCCTTTCTGCTTTCTCTTTCTGCGCTGGTCCTGCTGGAGCCTGCAACTTTCTTTCCAACTCTGTAGGTATAGTGGTCGGCCATTGCTGAAAGAAAGAAGGAAGAGCATCAGCTCAAGAATCTGGACATTCACACGAGGAAGTTTGGGTTCTTCGAACCTTCTGGGATGGAGGTCAAAGAGGTGGACCTTAACTCACTGCTGCTGCTTCAGAACTTCAGAACATTATTAGGAATAATTAAGCCCAAAATAAACAAATCTTTACAATATCTAATACTTCATTTTTTAAAAAATTTGATTTATATGCCGCCTTTCTCCGAAGACTAAGGGCGGCTTACAATGCGTTAAGCAATAGCCTTCATACTTTTGTATATATATACAAAGTCAGCTTATTGCCCCCACAAACTGGGTCCTCAATTTACCTACCTTCGAAAGGATGGAAGGCTGAGTCAACCTTGAGCCTGGGGAGATTCGAACTTACAGTAATTGCAGGCAGCTGAATGTTAGTTACAGTGCTTAGTCTGCAGAGCTATCCAGGCTCCTTCCTATATTAATGGCCGCAAGGATTACTGTCGCACAGGGATGGAAACAAAATTAAGTACCAGGAGAGGAAACAGTAATTCAAACAATTCTACAATATGCAGAAACGGATAAGGTGACGCTGGAAATTAAGGAGAGGGAAGAGTCGGAATATTATAGAGTGTGGAATAAACTATATGATTGGTTAGAAAAAAGAAATCAAGACAATAATTCAGAATGTTAATTTAACTGGGTTAAAACTAGGAAGTGTATTATGTATATTGTTATATATTATGACCTATGTATGTAAAAAATAAAAAAATAAAAACAAAAATAAAATAAAATAAAATAAAATTAGGAAGTGTAAATTGCTGAATAGTGTCAACCAGATAATGATGGTTTTGTAAATACCGTATTTTCCGGCGTATAAGACGACCCTCCTCAGAGCCATTTAAGGCTCGTCAGAGCCTTATGGGCTGGTCTGCCTGGTTACAGGAGAATGAGACCCGGCGTATAAGACGACCCCCGACTTTTGAGAAGATTTTTGTGTGTTAGAAAGTAGTCTTATACGCAGGAAAATACAGTAGATACTAATATTAATACAAGTACGTACATAGATGAATGATTGAATAAGAATAGAGAATATATATATCCATGTCGATACAGTAAGCTGTAAAATAATATATGATGTAATGTCTGTTACGTGTTTTTAATGTATTTTTGTTTTTTGTTGTATTTTTCTTTACTTTGTTTTTAAAACTTAAAAACTCAATAAAAATAATTAAAAAAAAAAAAAAAACTTCAGAGCAGCCCTCCTGGATGAAGCGAAGCCCAATCTTAGTCCAAAATTACTGGTAGGTGTCTCCTAATGACCAAACAGTTTTGGTCAACTCTTAAGCCAGGGGTGTAGATACGGGTCTCCCAATGTTGCCCTCTCTAAAGTGGCATCTTGGAAACCATCTGAATACCCAACCAAGAGAAGTTAGCTGGCAACTTTGGCAACTTTAAGCATGGCGGACTTCAACTCCCAGAATTCCAGGCATTGGAAGTCCTTCAGACTTAAAGTTGCCAAAGTTGGAGACCCCTGCCTTAGACTATAAGGTCTTGGTAGGTTTGTCCCCACCCTTTTGAAGAAGAGTTTAGCAACTTTTACAATGCGTGGACTTCAATTCCCAGAATTCCTCAGCCAGCGTGAGGAATTCTGTTGAAATCCAGCCATCTTAAAGATGCTGAGTTTGAGAAACTGTGCATGAAAGTTACAAAGCCTACGAGGAGCCCGGATAGCTCAGCAGACTAATGCGTTGTAATTAACTCCAGCTGTCTGCAATTAGTAAGTTCGAATCTCACCAGGCTCAAGGTTGACTCAGCCTTCCATCCTTTCTAAGCTGGGTAAATTGAGGCCCCAGTTTGTGGGGGCAATAAGCTGACTTTGTATAAAATATACGAAAGTATGAAGGCTATTGCTTAACGCATTGTAAGCCACCCTGAGTCTCCGGAGAAGGGCGGCATATAAATCAAATTAAAAAAAAATATCTCCATCCCCTTCCCACTCCAGGGGAAGGAGGGCCTGGTGGCTCAGCAGACTAAAAGCATTGTGATTAACACCAGCTGTCTGCAATTACTGTAAGTTCGAATCTCACCAAGGCTCAAGGTTGACTCAGCCTTCCATCCTTTCTAAGGTAGGTAAATTGAGGACCCAGTTTGTGGGGGCAATAAGCTGACATTGTATAAAATATACAAAAGTATGAACGCTATTGCTTAATGCATTGTAAGCCGCCTGAGAAGGGCGGCATATAAATCAAATTTAAAAAAAAGAAAAATCTAGGTAGCCCTCAACTTTCAACCACAACTGAACTCAAAACATCCGTTGCTAACTGGGACAGTTGTTAAGTGAGTTTTGCCCCATTTTATGATCTTTCCTGCCACAGTTGTTAAGTGACTCACTGCAGTTGTTCAGTTAGTAACACGGTTGTTAAGTGAATCTGGCTACCCCATTGACAGAAGATCGCAAAAGGGGATCACATACCCCCGGGATACCGCCATCATCATAAATAAGGGTCGGTTGCTAAGTGTTTGAATTTTGATCATGTGACCTGCAACCGTCATTAAGTGTGGAAAAATGATCGTATGTCAATTTTTCCAGTGCCGTTGTAACTTCAGTCAATAAATTTAACTGTTGCAATTTGAAGACTACCTATATTCAATTCTGAGGGGTCCTTGGCGGTCTCTGAGCTTAGCTGTTTTCTTGCAGACGTCTCACTACCAAAGTAGGTAACATCATCAGGGCTGAACGGAAAGAGAGCAAACCCCAATCCCTTATGGCACTGATGACGTTACCTAATTTAGGTAATAAAACGTCTGCAAAAAACCCAACAACCAAGCTCAGAGAGCACCAAGGACCCGTCATTTCAACCCTGAGTTACAAATATTCTCCTTTATTAATATTCAATTCTAAATATGTTGATACAAGGCATC
Organism: Coluber constrictor foxii; assembly: GCA_038048745.1. Lineage (NCBI taxonomy): Eukaryota > Metazoa > Chordata > Lepidosauria > Squamata > Colubridae > Coluber > Coluber constrictor. The sequence continues at coordinate 3,448,259 of CM075960.1, forward strand.
CTTTGCTACATAGGAGTACCAGTTTGCCACCAAAGAGACAACATTAGCTGTATTTGCACAATATTCTTAACTCGGTTTCGGAATGGACTCATTTTCCAAAGTTGCACATTGAACAATAAATTAGCCAGTCCAGTTTTGCACAAAATGTTAAGCCCTCAAAAAAAAAAGAAAAAAAAAGGATCAAAGACAAATACATCTGGTACAAGCTGGCCTGAAATGACCTGTGTGAGCACAGCCCTCGTTTTAAAGATCGAAAGATCAAAATAATTTTGTAACTAGGTCCATGCCACCCAAAGACGAACAGTTAAAATTATGCCCAAAGCAACGACAATCTCGCAAGTCCTCAATTTAAAGGTAAAGGATAAGGAAGACACAGAAGATTTCCTAACATGGGATTTGTTTTACCAAGGGTTAGATAACAGAGGTAGAAATTAGAAGATAAAAGATTATTACTAATATATAAGAAAATGATGAATGATTATAATATATAAATCAAAAAAACTATTGCTATTATTATGTATAAATAAATTGACTCAGACAATACACTGTTTATTAAGCACAAAGAAAAATGCATAAATAAAAATGTTTTAAAAAAACTCCTCAATTTACAAACAGTCATTACAACACTGTGCAAACTTACACCAGCACGGAAAAAAAGTTATTTTTTTTTCACTTTTCCTTGGGCTTACAACCGTTCTGGTTGTCCTTGGACTTACAACCTTAGGCTTACAACTTTAGGCTTACAACTATTGTGGTATCCTTAGGGTCACATGATCCAAATTTGGGCACTTGGCAAACAGCATGGAGAAGGAGTCCTCCACTTACAACAGTTCATTTAGTGGACCATTCACCACTGAAAAAAGCGACTTATGACCGTTTTTCACAATTATGATCTTTGCAGCATTCCCCCCCCCCGGTCATGTGATCCAAATTCAAAGGCTGAGGAACTGACTCACATTTATGACGGTTGCAGTGTCCCAGGATCACCTGATCCTCTTTTGCGACCTTCTGACAAGCAAAAGGCAACGAGGAAGCCGGATTCACTTAACGACTGTGTGTCTAATTTAACAACCACAGCAAGAAAAGCTGTAAAATGGGGCAAACTCACTTAACGAATGCTTCACTTGGGAACAGACATTTTCGGTCGTAAGTCCATGCGAGGACTACCCGTAAAACCCACATTCACTGTCTAGAAGTCTTTCTCTTCCTGTTTCCAAATTCAACCCGGCCTTCCTAGGTATTTGGCCTAATACGTTCGCGGGCAAAGAGCCAGCCATCAGCTCAACGTTATTAATTAACCGCTAAGTGGCTGCAAATCTGATCTCTGTGCAAACTCAGATGGGCCATTTTCTGCTTTATTTTTCCAGCAGAAAAAAACCTAGATTCTGGAGTGTCAAACTCAAGGCCTGCCGCGGGCTGAATCTGGCCCACGGGGTGCTTAGATCTAGCCCGCGAGGATGCCCTGGAAACAGCGAATGTTTCCATACTCATGGTACCTCTGCCAGTGAAAACGGAGCTCGGGAGGGCCGCAAGCCGCATTCCCAAGCTCCATTTTTGCTAGCAGAGGGCTGCAGGAGCCGTCCGAGCCGCACACGGCTCTCCCGAGCTCCGTTTTTGTTGGCAGAAAGTTTGCAGGAGGCCGTTGCAGCCAAAAACGGAGCTCGGAAGCCCAGTTTCGCTGGCAGAGTGCTCGGGCCACCACAGGTGCCCCCTCTACCTGAGTGGTATCAAGCTGGCCATGCCCTCCCTGCCCCCCCCCCGAGGTCAAACCCAACCTGATGGAGCAGCGGACTAAAGCGCTGTTAGCTGCCAGCTGCCTGCAATGACTGCGAGTTCGAATCTCACCAGGCTCAAGGTTGACTCAGCCTTCCATCTTCCGAGGTAGGTAAAATGAGGACCCGGATTGTGGGGGCAATAAGCTGACTTTGTATAAAAAAGAACACCACTTAGGGGGGGCCGAAAGCCCTACTAAGCAGGTATATACCAAAGTATGAAGGCTATTGCTTAATGCACTGTAAGCCGCCCTGAGTCTCCGGAGAAGGGTGGCATATAAATCGAACCAATAAATAAATAAATAAATAAACCCTGATGCGGCCCTCAATGAAATCAAGTTTGACACCCCTGTTTTGGCCCATCTTCCCCAGGCTAAGCTCATTTGTTAGCGGAAGATTGTGTGGAATAAGAAGCCCCCCCCCTTTTTCCATTTGGCTTTCTTCCACGCCGGAGATGGATTAAAATGCTTTGGGGGATCCTGTGAGCAAGCAAACCCACTGACTTGGAGCAGTTCATTTAGCGACCACTCGAAGTTACAACGGCACCGAAAAAAGGGACGTATGACTTCTGCATGATCGTGTGATCAAAATTCAGACGCTTGACGACTGACTCATATTTATGACGGTTGCAATGTCCCGGGGTTACGTGATTCCCCTCTTGCGACCTTCTGATAAGCAAAATCAACGGGGAAGACAGATTCACTTAACATCCGGGTTACTCGCTTATCAACACCAGTGATTCACTTAACAACTGTGGCAAGCTGGTCGTAAAATGGGCCAAAACTCACTTAACCAATGCCTCACTTAACAATAGAAATTTTGGGCTCCGTTATGGTCGTAAGGCGAGGACTTCCTGCAACAGACAGGAACTCCATGAGCCGCTTGGCAAGCAGCTGAATTTTGATCACGTGACCATGGAGACGCTGCAACGGTCGTAAGTGTGGAAAACGGTCATAAGTCACCTTTTTCAGAGTCATTGTAACTTTGAACGGTCACTAAACGAACGGCTGTAAGTCGAGAACCACCGGTAATAAGGTTGTTCTAAATTAGAGAATTGTCACCAGCCATCTTCAGCTTGAACATAACAATCTGCCTTATAGGACGCTGGCAGGAGGGTCAAAAAAGTCAAAATGGCAGCCAGAATCTTGTGATCAAAGCCCTTCCCCCTTCCCACACGAATGGAGGGGCTGTGATTGTGCGGTTGTGGCCACTATTTTGAGTTTTTTTACATTTATTTATTTATTTATTTATTTATTTTAATTTTTATACCGCCTTTCTCCCAAGGGACTCAGGGCGGTGCACAGCTGACAGTAAAACACACCCAAATACAAACTTTAAAAACAGTTTAAAGCATATTAAATAATTTTGGCCCTAATCATTAAAAGTAAACCCCAATTTAAAATTCATGTTTTGGCCAGCCCAGCTTGTTGGAACAATAACGTCTTGAGGGCATGGCGAAAGGTGCGTTGGTCAGGGATCATCTGTATCTCCGGGGGCAATTCGTTCCAGAGGGCAGGTGCTCCCACAGAGAAGGCTCTTCCCCTGGGGGTCGCCAGTCGACATTGTTTGACCGACGGCACCCTGAGGAGTCCCTCTCTGTGGGAGCGTATTGGCCGGTGGGAGGCTATCGGCACCCAGAAGACCACCGGAAGCCAGTGCAAGTCGCGCAGGAGAGGTGTTACATGGGTGCGCCATGTTGCTCTGATAATCACCCGCGCGGCCGCATTCTAGACCAGTTGGAGCCTCTGAGTGCTCTTCAAGGGGAGCCCCATGTAGAGAGCATTACAGTAGTCCAGACGGGAAGTGACGAGGACATGAGTGACCGTGCGCAAGGAGTCCCGGTCCAGAAAGGGGTGCAACTGGTGAATCAGGCGAACCTGATAAAATGCCCCCCTGGCCACAGCTGTCACATGCTCTTCTACCTTGTGGCCCAGGCCTGGATGGTATAAGGTCTCCTTGTCTTGAGTAGGGGGGTGGAATAGAAGACCTCGGAGGTCCCTTTCAGCTCTAGGATTCTAGATGGAATTCTACAGATTGGTGCATTTCCAATTTCGCACCAAACCTGGACAATTTAAGGCATAACAGCAGTAGCTCTTTGATTTTGCACTTAATTAAAAAAAAGTATACTTTTTTTTTGATTTTGTATAAAATAATGCATAATTGCCACTGCTCCACTCCTAGTTACTGTCTATTCCTGTTGCTATGCAGTCAATCTTTCTACGTGGCTTTAGTTTTGGCACATTTCATCTGGCTTTTTATTAACTTAGCAAATTGTTCAGAACGATCAACGTAACATGAAATTGAGTGTAAATCAACAGAGTTTCTGAAGTGAAGCACACAAAGGGTTTCACAGTAAATAACAGAATCTTAAGCGATCTTCTTTAGCCTTATTTCACATGGGTTCCATTCACACAAACCCAGAAAATCTGACTGCTTGGCTTTAACCCATTTTCTCGGCTTCACTGGTCAAATTGGTAACTGGCTGGAACAAATAATGGATTTGCAAATTGGCTAGTTTCACGGGAGGGAGGGAAGGAAGCAAGGAAGTGAAAAGAAGGGAGGGAGGGTGGAAGCAAGGAAGGAAAAAGAACGGAGAAGGGCTGAATGGAGGAAAGGAAAAGGAAGGAAGGAAGGAAGGAAGGAAGGAAGGAAGGAAGGAAGGAAGGAAGGAAGGAAGGAAAAAGAAGGGAGGGAAGGAAAAAAGGAAGAAAGAAGGGAAAGCAAGGAAAGGAAGGAAGGAAAGAAAAAGAAGGGAGGGAAGGAAGGAAGGAAGAAAGGAAAGCAAAGGAGGGAAGGAAGGAGGAAAGGAATGGAGGGAGGGAAAAAGATGAATGGAGGGAGGAAGGAAGGAAGAAAAAAGGAGAGAAGGAAGGAAAAAAGAAGGAAGGAAGAAGAGAAAGCAAGGAAGGGAAGGAAGGAGGGAAGAAGGGAAGGGAGGGAGGGAAAAGGAGGGAGAGAGAAAGGAGGAAAGGAAGGAAGGAAAGAAAAAGAAGGGAGGGAAGGAAGAAAGGAAAGCAAGGAAGGGAAGGAGGAAAGGAAGGGAGGGAGGGAAGAAGGAAGGCAAAAGAAGGGAGGGAAGGAAAAAAGGAAGGAAGAAGGGAAAGCAAGGAAGGGAAGGAAGGAGGGAAGGAAGGAAGAAAGGAAGGGAGGGAGGGAAAAGGAGGGAGGGAGAAAGGAGGAAAGGAAGGAAGGAAAGAAAAAGAAGGGGGAAGGAAGGAAGAAAGGAAAGCAAGGAAGGGAAGGAAGGGAAGGAGGAAAGGAAGGGAGGGAGGGAAAAGGATGAATGGAGGGAGGGAGGGAGGAAGAAAAAAGAAGGGAGGGAAGGAAAAAAGAAGGAAGGAAGAAGGGAAAGCAAGGAAGGGAATGAAGAAAGAGAGGGAGGGAGGGAAAAGGATGAATGGAGGGAGAAAGGAGGGAAGGAAGGGAGAGAGGGAGGGAAGGAAGGAATCTAACTAACGTTAACTCTAACTAAGGTGAGTTTGTTGGGTGAGCACAGGTGCCATCTTCAACTGCTAGGGCAAACTGTCTTCTATGAACACAACACACAAACAAGCTAAGTGAAGAAGTGTTTGTTTTTATTGTGCTCCAAATCCGTTTTTTTCCTCCACATAAATTTTCTACCTTTCCATGGAGAATGCCAATTAAACCCTTTAATGAAGGGGTATGGGGAGGGGGGGGGGTCTGTTTATTGGAAAATGCCCACTGCGACTTGAGAACATGGCTGACATCCAAATCACTCCATGAGATCAGAACTCGCTACCATCCACCCTAGATTTAACCGGCTTACTAGTTTGTCATTCTATGCCAGGAATTCTTCTACGGAATCCTAACACAACTGACGCATTCAACAGGCAGCACAAGCACCTTAAACCATGAAGAATCCCAGCCAACTGGGTCCGCCAGGAGAAGGGCGGTATAGAAATTTAATAAATAAATAAATAAATAAATAAACTTAAAACCAAGTTTAAGGTTAAGCAAAATTGCACGAAGGCAGCTGCTCTTTAACTGATCTTGTTAAATTTGCTGGAGTTTCCTGTTGCATCTCTGTACGATTCTCCTTTTCTCCCTCCCAGCCTGAGTCTTGGAGCCCTAAGGTAAGTGATCACACCCCACATACAACCTGCAGCGCCCCGATAAAGCCAGACACCCCTTTCTATTTCTCTACTTTCAACCCTTAAACTGCCATTTTTTTCCCCCAGTCATAATTCAGCACTACGTCGGAAATTCGTCAAGTAAGCCCTTCCTCAAACATAGACCAACTAATTTCAGAAAAGTTTCGAACACGACAAATATTTTACGTATTTTTTTCATTTACAGGTGGCCCTCGAATTACGACCACAATGGCGCCCCACGTTTTTATTCCTAAGTGAGACAGTTCCTTAAGTGAGTTTTGCCCCATTTTACGACCTTACTTGCAAAAGTTGTAGCGAGCCCCTGCAGTTGTTAAATTGGGAACACTATTGTTAAGTCAATCTGGTCCTCCCCCATTGACTTCGCTGGCCAGACCCCGGGATGTTGCAACCGTCGTAAATATGAGTCAGTTGCCAAGCATCTGAATTTTAATCACGTGACCGATGTTTAATCACATACTGCAATGGTCGTAAGTGTGAAAAACGGTCATGAGTCACTTATTTCAGTGCTGTTGTCGCTTCAAAGGGTCACTAAATGAGCGGTCATAAGTCGAGGACTACCTGTACAGGCCGGCTGCCAAATGGCCGAATTGTATCATGTGATCATGGGGCTGGTGCCACAGGTGTAAATGCGAGGATTCGTTCCGAGTCCTTATTTCAGAGCTCCTTTAACTTTGAACGCTTGCTAAATGAAGGGTTGTAAAATGAGGACTGTATGGACGCAGTAAGAGGATGGATAACAATCTCACGGCTGTGAATTTTCCTCACAGATTTCGCCATCTAAGCTCTTTATTTAGATTATTTCCATGAAAACTAAAAACACCTGGGAAGTCAATTAGTTACAGGGAGAAAATACCCCTGAATTAGAATGAATAAATCTCTCCCACAGGTAGTCCTCAAACCTACGATCAATAATTGAGCCCAAAATTTATGTTGTTAAATGAGAAATTTGAAAGAAAGTGAGCTTTGCCCCCTTGTACGACTTTCCTTGCCACATTTGTTAAGTGAATCACTGAAGGCCTTAAATTAGTAACACGGTTGTTAAGTGAATCGGGCTTCCCCATTGTCTTTTGTTTGTCGGAAGGTAGCAAAAGGGGGATCGCCTGACCCTGGGGCACCGCGACCGTCATAAATATGAACCAGTTGTCGAGCATCCAAATATAAATCACATGTCCATGGGGGATGTTGCAACAGGAAGTGTGAAAAATGATCCTCAGTCACTTTTTTCAGTGACGGTCACTAAACGAGCTGTTGTAAGTTGTAAGTTGAGGACTAGCTGTATTTTATTGCCTATATCAGGTTTCTCCAACCTTGGCAACTTTAAGGCTTGTGGACTTCAACTCCCAGTGGCAGGGGAATTCTGGGAGTTGAAGTTCACAAGTATTGCCACAGTTGGATTGGCAGGGGAATTCTGGAAGTTGCAGTCCACGAGTCTTCAAGTTGCCACAGTTGGACTGGCAGGGGAATTCTGGGAGTTGAAGTACATGAGTCTTCAAGTTGCCACAGTTGGACTGACTGGGGAATTCTGGGAGTTGAAGTCCACAAGTATTAAAGTTGCCACAGTTGGACTGGCAGGGGAATTCTGGGAGTTGAAGTCCATGAGTTTTAAAGTTGCCAAGATTGGACTGGCAAGGGAATTCTGGGAGTTGAAGTCCACGAGTCTTCAAGTTGCCACAGTTGGACTGACTGGGGAATTCTGGGAGTTGAAGTCCATGAGTCTTCAAGTTGCCACAGTTGGACTGGCAGGGGAATTCTGGGAGTTGAAGTCCACAAGTCTTCAAGTTGCCACAGTTGGACTGACTGGGGAATTCTGGGAGTTGAAGTCCATGAGTCTTCAAGTTGCCACAGTTGGACTGGCAGGGGAATTCTGGGAGTTGAAGTCCACGAGTCTTCAAGTTGCCACAGTTGGACTGACTGGGGAATTCTGGGAGTTGAAGTCCACGAGTATTAAACTTGCCAAGGTTGGACTGGCAGGGGAATTCTGGGAGTTGAAGTCCACGAGTCTTCAAGTTGCCACAGTTAGAGACCCCTTCCCTACATGTTTACTGTTGTATTCCCCTCACTACAGCACCCACCAATATATTTACATTTCTCTTTCTGCGCAAAGAATGTTCGGTTTTGTTAATTTCTCTACAGCAAACTTCTCCCACTACAAAACTTGAAAGCTGTACTCCCTACGCCCACGGAACAAGGATTAAGGAAGGAGGATTAAGTGAAAACAGATACTTTCCCTCATCTTGCTGTTGCAGGCATTATGATTCAATTTTTTTTTTTTAAAAAAAGGAAGACAGGAGGGAGAAAGTAAGTAGTATTATTTGATTTATTTTTTTTTAAAAAAAGATTCTTTTTAAATCCCACCATTCTTATTTTTATAAATAACTCAAGGGAGCAAATGTATCCAACATATATAATTTGCCTCCTGCTTTTACCACAACATTCCTGTGAGGTGGGCTGGATTAAGGGAGAATGACTGGCCCCAAATCACCTGCCTAAACTGCACTGGAACTCACCGTCTCCTGGTGATTGGCCCAAAGTCACCAGCCCACTTTCACACTTAAGGCGGGACTAGAACTCACAGTCTCCTGGTGATTGGCCCAAAGTCACCAGCCCACTTTCACACTTAAGGCGGGACTAGAACTCACAGTCTCCTGGTGATTGGCCCAAAGTCACCAGCCCACTTTCACACTTAAGGCGGGACTAGAACTCACAGTCTCCTGGTGATTGGCCCAAAGTCACCCAGCTGGCTTTCATGCCTACAGTGGGACTAGAAATCACAATCTCCTGCCAATTGGCTCAAAGTAATTCAGTCGCCTTTGCATGCCTAAAGCAGAATTAGAACTCATGATCTCCGGCTTTGTAGCCTACTGCCTTAATCCCTACGGGGAAGTCCTCAATTTATGACCATAATGGCGCCTGCCCACATGATCAATCATGATTTTCCTTTTTTGGTGGGGCAGTCCTTAAACAGATATCGCAATCCTTAAGCAAACACATGGGCTGTTTTGGGTCAAAACAATGTAAAATACCATTGGGACATGGCAAACACCAGTGCCTGAGCACCCAAAATGCATTCACATGATCAGGGAAGGGGGAAGCGGCCATCCTTCTCAAAAGATGTTGAATCTCTCAGGGATTCCCCCAAAGAAGAGGGAGTCAAGCTATTCTCCGAAGCACTTGAAGGCAGGACAAGAAGCAACGAATGAAAACGAGGAGAGAAGCAACTTAGAACCAAGGAGAAATTTCCTGACAGTGAGAAAAATTAATCGGTGGAACTACTTGCCTCCAGAAGTTGTGAATGCTCCAACACTGGAAGTTTTTAAGAAGATGTTAGATAACCCTTTGTCTGAAGTGGTGGAGGGTTTCCTGCTTCAGCAGGGGGTTGGACTAGAAGACCTCCAAGGTCCCTTCCAACTCTTGTTATTCTCTTCTCTTCTATCCAAACTTAAGTACCAGGTTGTACCCAACCCTGGAGAGTCTCGTCGTAACTTTCAAACGCTCACTAGGCAACCGGCCGTAAGCCGAGGACTATCTTTAGAGTAAATCTGGCTCTCGGGACCCATTTTGCAGCGAACGTTTTCAAAAGGATCCGGTTGAAAACAAGGATCCATTCCAGCAACGCAAAGGCAATCTGCAGGTTGCTATTGCAAAGGATTAAAGACGCTGCTATTCTCCATATGCCAGCCAGCGTTAATGGCAAACGCAAACAGCACCAAAGTTTTAAGGGATGCTAAATGCTAAACGACCCCCAGCGGGTCATTTCCTCAAAGCCCCTAACTTTAGCAATGGTCTCCTCACTCCTCACAGTGTGTCTTCAGTCCAGAGATCAGCCTTGCAAAGGATTTCTGGACAGATCCCCAGCAAACTGCAGGAATAATTTTCTTTTTAATTCACTTGGCCTGGGAAATGGAAAACAACACAGTGGCCTAACATCCACACGATTCCTGGAAGGACGGAAATGCAGAAAAATCAAACCACATAACCGTGATGGTGAACTTGTGGCACGCGTGCCAGAAATGGCACGCAGATCCCTCTATGTGGGCACGCGTGCCATTGGCAGCTGCTTTTCCGGGTTCCGTCGCACGCATGGAATCTTTTGGGTTTCTGGCATGTGCATGACGGAAACATGGAAGTGTAGCTGGCCCCCACACGCATGTGCACTGGCCAGCTGCTCTTTTCCGGGTTCCGGTGCTCCGGCGTGCGTGCGCACTCCAGTTTCGGCAATCGCTGGCAAAAAGGTTAACCATCACTGCCATATAAGGAAAGGTAGTCCTCGACTTACAACCACAGTTGTGCCCAAAACGTCTGTCGCTAAGCAAGACAGTTGAAGGACCTGAAAGGGACCTTGGAGGTCATCTAATCTAACCCTTCTCTGGGGATATTCTGGTGGAGTCTGCCCTCGGCAGGTTGGGTCACTTGAGGTCACATCGGTGGCTATGCTTGCCTTTTGATTTGCCCTGCTATACAGTTATACGTCCTCGACATACGACCACAATTGAGCCCCAAAGTTCCGTCGTTAAGTCAGTTTCGCCCCACTTTACACCCTTTCTGGCCTCAGTTGTTAAGGTAAGGGAATCACGGCCATTGTTAAAGTTTTTCGCATGGTCGTTAAGGGAACGTGGCTTCCTATTGAGCTTGCTTGACAGAAGATTGCAAAAGGGGATCGCATAACCTCAGGACAGTGAATTCGTCATAAATGTGAATCAGTTGCCAAGTGTCCAAATTTTGATCATGTGACCGTGGGGGGGCGATGTGACGGTCGTAAGTGTGAAAAACAGTCATAAGTCACTTTTTTCAGTGCTGTTGTAACTTTGAACAGTCACTCAATGCTGTAAATTGAGGACTCCCTATATTTGTGATTAACTCTAAATCGTATTTTACCCAGCCATCCATGCTGTAAAACAGTTGTGCTTGGATTCACATAACACTCCGAACCTTCAATCTAACTTAAAAAAGCTAGATTCCTCCAAAGCCAGGCAAAAAAGCAGGAGCCTGGATAGCTCAGCAGACTAAAGCCTGTTATTAACATTCAGCTGCCTGCAATTACTGTAAGTTCGAATCTCACCAGGCTCAAGGTTGACTCAGCCTTCCATCCTTTCTAAGGTAGGTAAATTGAGGACCCAGTTTGTGGGGGCAATAAGCTGGCTTTGTATAAATGTACAAAAGTAGGAAGGCTATTACTTAAGGCATTGTAAGCCGCCCTGAGTCTCCGGAGATGGGCGGCATATAAATCAAATTAAAAAAAAAAATCTAACCAAGGTTAACACCCAGTTTAGCATGGCGTCCAAATGTCTCTGCTAGACTCTCCCTTGACAAACTTAACCTGTGTTGTGTGAATCCTATTTAGCTGCAATTTTTAAGCCACATGCATGCGTGCAAGCGCACACACGAGCAACACACATGCACAGAAGGCCACGTACATGCATTCATGTTTTCGCTGCTGGGGTGAACTGGTTGTTAATTCATGTGCCGCCCACCTGTGGTGTGAATGCAGGCACAGAGTCACAAACTAGCTAAGCCCTTTTCAAACCCATCCAGTTGCCGGTTGTGTGAACCTAGATCCTTGATGGCTAACCTTTTTGCCATTGTGTGCCAAAAGCGGGGGTCGCTAATGGGGGGGTCGCGCGTGTGTGCCCACACCTGTAATTCAATGCCCCCCCGCTGCCCCCACGCATGCGCACACGACCTCCCCCAGCTTTTGGCACACGACACCAAAAAGGTTAGCGGTGGGCCCTGTAGGCCTGTTTTTTTTTGCCCTCCCCAGGCTCCAGGGGCTTTCTTGGAGCCTGGGGAGGGCAAAAACGGCTTTTCCCACCTCCCCGGAGGTCCGTTTTCTGACTTCCGGTGGGAGTAGAAGGCCCGAAAATCAGCTGGTCGGCGCGTGGATGCACACTGGAACTCAGCTAAGGGAATGTTTGCGTGCCCATAGAAATGACTCCGTGTGCCACTTGTGGCACGGCTCTAGAGCCTTTCTAGGAGTCTGGGGAGGACGAAAATGGCCTTTCCCCCCTCTGGAGGCCCTCTGGAGGCTGGAAAGGGCCCATTTGCCAACTTCTGGAAGGCCCGAAAATCAGCTGGCCAATGCGCACATGCCCGCCGGAGCTGACCTAGGGCAACCCTCGCGTGCCCACCAATATGGCTCCATATGCTATCTGTGGCAAGTGTGCCATAGGTTCACCTAGGCCAATTCCTTTCCCATTTCCAAAATATAAAAGTGCTAGAAAGCTGGGGAGAGGGATGCCGACAGCTCTTCGCCCTTGCTTGACCCCGAACATGACTTCCTGTCCCTTGAATGTGTCGCCGGTACACACAGTCCTCGACTTACGGCAGTTCACTTAGTGACCATTCAAAGTTACGACGGCATTGTAACAAGTGACTTATGACCGTTTTTCACACTTACAACCGCTGCAGCAATCCCTATGCGGCACGTGATCAAAATTCGGACGCTGGGCAACTGACTCCTATTTATGACGGTTGCAATGTCCCGGGGTCGTGTGATCATCCTCTTCAGTGAGCTTCTGACAAGTCAAAGTCAACGGAGAAGTCAGGTTCACTTCACAATCGTGCTACTCACTTAACAACTGCAGTGATTCACTTTACGAAAAGTCGTAAAATGGGGCAAAAGTCCCTGAACAAATGTCTCGCTTAACAACAGAAATTTTGGGCTCAATTGTGGTCGTAAATCGAGGACTAACTGCCTAACAGGGGGAAATCAAAAGATAGCACAGCCCTCAAAGTGACCCCAGGTCACCTAATCTCCCGAGGGCCGACTTCACCAGAGCCTGCATCAGCGAAGGGTTGGACTAGATGACCTCCAAGGTCCCTTCCAACTCTATGACCCCTGTCAAGAAGCTTTCAACCAAGGCCCGCTCACAATTTCATGTGGCAGCCTTTCCTACAGTCAGGAAGCAATGCCCCATCCGGAGATACACGCATGTACCAAATATGTACAGATAAGTCCTCAACTTATCACCGTTTGGCAACCATTCAAAGTTACAACGGCACGGGGGGGGGGGAAGCAACCGATAACCAGCTTTCCCACTTGGCATCCCCGCGGTCACATGATTGCAAATCGTATATTTACGACGGTTGCCTTGTCCCGGAGGTCATGTGATTCACCATTCATACTCTTTCCATCCGGCAGAGTCCAATTGGGGGGATTTGCTTAACGGCCACACAATGCCTGTAAAAATTGCAGCAATTCGCTTAACAACTCTGCCCCCCCCCTGCCAAAAAAAACACGGTTGTAAAATGAGGCGCGGCGCGCTTAACTCCCTCGCTTAACAACGGAAATGTTGGGACTCTCCGTGGTTGTCGTAAATCAAGGCCTACCTCATAGCCACCTCTACCTGGGTGCCCCCACCAGCCCCTGCTCCTCCTGGGGATACCCCAATATCCATGGCATCCCCAGGATATCCAGCACCCCCCCATCTTCATAATCCCAGGCTTCTCGGGGGGGGGGGGGTGTCTTAATTCCTCCCCAAACTTTGCCAAGGACCCCCTCTGCCCTCGAGAGGCACCAGAGCCTAGTAGCTAGACCCTTCCCCCCCTACCCATGACCTCGAGGTGACCCCCTCAGAAAAGCCCACGCTCTGTCTCTGAGCCCCCTCCGGCGACCCCCCCCCCAAATGCACAGGTGAGGCATGAGGAGGGGGTGACAGTCCCACCACCTGTCGCTTGGGCTGCTCTCCAGTGGGGAGGGGGGAGAGAAAAAAGCCCCCCCTTCCCTTCCCCTACATTTCCCTAAATGTGCTTCCTCTCCCCCTCCCCTCACTTTCGCTTTCTCCTTCCCTTTCTTTCCCTTTCTTTCTTTCTTTTTTCCCCCTTTTGGGGCAAAAGGGAAACGGAGGTGTCCTGGAATTGGGGAGGGGGACGAAGAGTGGGTGGAGGAGAGAGAGAGGGAGAAGACGACGCCGGGGGTTTCTCCCCCTTGCATTTAAAAAAAAGGGGGGCAGCCCCCTCCCCATTTAAAAAAACCCGAGCCCCCCCCCAATTGCACCCCAGTCTTGCACAAACACACCCGCACCTCCCTCCTTTCTTTCCTTCCTTCCTTCCTTCCTTCCCTCCCGCCTAGGCAGCTCCCCCACCTTCCTCCCCATTGCCCCCCCACACCCAAAACCCGACCCCCGGGGTGTGTGGGGGAGGGGAAGGGAGGGTCTTTCCCGCGGGGCACCAAAAAAAAAAAAACACGAGTGGGTGGGAAAAGCGCGTGTGGGGGGGAGGGGGGAGAGTTTGGGAGGCGGCCCGACTCGATCCTCTGAAACCAACCCCGGGAAAGCAATGAAGCAAAATGGCGACTTTTTTTTTCTCTCTCTCTCTCCTCTTTTTAATGCAGAAGGAGGGAAGGGGGGAAAGGAGGAAAGGAGGAGAAGGGAGGAGGCCTCCGCGGGGAAAGAGAGAGCCCAGCCCCGGGGACAGCAAGCAGGGCAGGCAGGGAGGCAGGCAGGCAGGCAGGAGAGCCGGGCCGGGGGACGCTGGGGCGGTGGGGGAAGAAGGGCCGCGGGTGGCCGAGCCGAGCCAAGCCAAGGAGACTGGCCGGCCTTGCTTACCTCCGAACGTGCGGCCAGCTCTTCTTCTCCTCCTCCTCCTCCTCTTCCTCCTTCCCTTCTTCTTCTTCTCCTTCCACGCGCGGAGCCCCACGCGAGCCCAGCCAGCCCGCAGCCGCCGCGACGCGCCCGGCCAAAGCGCCGCCGGATCATGCGCGGAGACCCCCCCCCCCTCTCCTTCTCCTCCTCCTTTTCTCCTTTCCTTCTCTCCTCCTCCTCCTCCTCCTCCTCTCCTTCCCTTCTTCCTTCTCCTTCTCCCCTTGACAGTTTCTCCCCTCGACGCTTGCAGTTCTCGCGGGATTATTTTAATCGGCCGGCGGGGGGATCGTCGGGGGGTGGGAGGTGGGGTGGGAAGGGATCCCTAGGCGGGTGGGGGGGGGGCGGTGGAAAAGATCCCGCGGGGGAGGGGACGGAGGAGGAGGAGGAGGAGGAGGAAGGGAAGGGTCTCTCTCCCTCTCCCCCTCCAAGCACACACACACACACACAGGCGCGTGGGAGAGAAGGGGGACTAACTCGGAACGGCAGCGCAGGATAAGTCGGAGGTCGGGTTCCCACGACTGTTAGAGGCGAGTTATAAGCCCCGATGGTTGCTTTAGCCAGGGTTAGGCCAGTCTAAGGGTGAACTTGGGTTGGGCTTCCATAGCTTCGCTTGGCTTGCCTTGGGTTGGCTTAACCCTAGAGTCAACTTTTCCCCTTCCTCCCTCCCTCCTTCCTTCCTTCCTCCTTTCCTCCCTCCCTCCTTCCTTCCTTCCCTCCCTCCCTCCTTTCCACCTTCCTCCCTCCCTCCTTCCTTCCTCCCTCTTTCCTTCCTTCCTTCTTCTTTCCTTCCTCCTTTCCTCCTTCCTTCCTTCCTCCTTTCTTCCCTCCCTCCTCCCTCCCTCCTTTCCGCCTTCCTTCCTCCCTCCTTCCTTCCTTCCCTCCCTCTCTCCTTCCTCCCTCCTTTCCTTCTCCCTTCCTTCTTTCCTTCCTTCCTTCCTTCCCCCCTCCCTCCTTTCCTCCCTCCCTCCTTCCTTCCTTCCTTGCCTCCCTCCCTCCTTTCCGCCTACCTTCCTTCTTCCTTCCTTCCCTCCCTCCCTCCTTCCTCCCTCCTTTCCGCCTTCCTTCCTTCTTCCTTCCGTCCTTCCTCCCTCCCTCCTTTCCTCCCTCCCTCCCTCCTTCCTTGCCTCCCTCCCTCCTTTCCGCCTTCCTTCCTTCTTCAGTCCTTCCTTCCTCCCTCTCTCGCTCTTTCCTTCCCTCCCTCCCTCCTTCTTCCCTCCTTTCCACCTTCCTTCCTTCTTCCTTCCTCCCTCCCTCCTTCCTCCCTCCGTCCTTTCCTCCCTTCCTTCCTTCTTCCTTCCTCCCTCCCTCCTTTCTCCCCTCCCTCCCTCCGTCCTTTCCTCCCTTCCTCCTTCTTTCCTTCCTCCCTCCTTTCCTCCTTCCTTCCTTCCTTCGCTAAGTTGATGGTTATGGGCTTCCTACACAAACCCAGATTGGGGTCAGTTCTGAGCAACCTGCTAAACTTGAATCCACATAGTTAGTGGGTGACCCAGGTCAAGTGAGGAAACCATGGGTGAGTTAAGCATGGAGAACTTTGCTGGGTGAAGACAGTCAAACTGGGCAGGTGGGACTTCTCAGAAGCCCACAGTTTCCCCTCCAGGGTTTCTCAATCTTAGCAGCTTGAAGATGTGGGGACTTCAAATCCCAGAATTCCCTAGTCAGCCTTGGCAGCTTGAAGATGCAAAGACTTCAATTCCCAGAATTCCTCAATCAGTATGAGGATTGGTCACAAAAGCCATGTTTTTCAGTGCTGTTTTATCTTTGTCACTAAACAAATGGTCATAAGTCAAGGACTATTCATCTCTAGCTGAAAAGTGGGCAGCACATTTCTAAGTTTGGCTTCCATAGTTGGGCCAAACATAGATATCTGCTGCTAACCATTTTATTTATTGATTTATCGATCTATTTAGCATATAGCATTTATAGATGTCATGCAATCACGGATAGTCCTCGATTTACAACCAGAATTGAACCCAAAAATTAGGTTGCTAATTTGAATTTGGAAACAGGAAGAGAGAGACTTCTGGACAGCGAACGTGGGTTTTACGGGTAGTCCTCGACATGCGACCGAAAATGTCTGTTCCCAAGTGAAGCATTTGTTAAGTGAGTTTGACCCATTTTACAACTTTTCTTGCCGTAGTTATTAAATTAGGCACACAGTCGTTAAGTGGCTTCCTCATTGACTTTGCTTGTCAGAAGGTCGCAAAAGGGGATCACGTGACCTCGGGACACCTCAACCGTCATAAATATGAGTCAGTTGCCAAGCATCTGAATTTCGATCCCATGACCATGGGGATGTTGCAACGGTCATAAGTATGAAAATCGGTCATAAGTCACTTTTTTCAGTGCCGTTGTAACTAAACGTTCGTCACTAAACGTAACCAAACATTTGTCACTAAACAAACACATACACACAAATGCAAACACCGTATATGAGATAAATCAGGGAAAAACCATCCTAAAAATGGCTGTAATACAGCACCGTAGAGTTGCAATAGGATGGAAGTTACCGTTCCTAACCACCATCCTAACCAGGATGACACCAAACCAGCAGTGGGTTTCAATATTTTTTACGACCGGTTCTGTGGGCGTGGCTTGGTGGACGTGGCAGGGGAAGGATACTGCAAAATCTCCATTCCCACCCCATTCCAGGGGAAGGATACTGTAAAATCCCCATGTCCTCCCGATCAGCTGGGACTCGGGAGGCAGAGAATAGAAGGAGGCGGGGCCAGTCAGAATTTTTACTACCGGTTCTACTTAAAATGTCCGCTACCAGTTCGGCAGAAGTGGTCAGAACCTGCTGAAACCCACCTCTGCACCAAAGAGATGAAATCTGCGTCATGTTGTCCAGACACAAACTCTGCAAGGAATAAAACGGTGGCATTTTGCATTGTGAGCCTGGAATGCAGTATTTTCACCCCCTGGTGCAATATAAGCCATGACCTTTGACCCATCATTTGGGATTTTCTGTGGGGTGGGGGGGGGGACCAGAGGCAGAAACCCCCATGGAAAATTTCCAATGATACAGAATGAGACAGACTTTTTGGCTGAACCTGGTCTGAAGGTTTAATCCAGCAAACAATTTAGTAGCTCAGGATGGTTGCTGGTCTTCTTTGTCTCAGCCAGAAGGATAAAACTTGAAAGGAACTAAACAGACACTGAATTCTAGGAATTCATCTGATTATGAAATGCAATTCAAGACAGGCAGCTTGGTCGGGTGCTGGTTGGGAGACTTTCGGCCAATCGCCAGGAGACTGTGAGTTCTAGTCCCACCTTGGGCATGAAAGCCAATTGGGTGACTTTAAGTCAATCATCAGGAGACTGTGAGTTCTAGTCCCGCCTTAGGCATGAAAGCCAATTGGGTGACTTTGAGTCAATCACCAGAAGGCTGTGAGTTCTGGTCCTGCCATGGGCATGAAAGCCAATTGGGTGACTTTGAGTCAATCACCAGGAGGCTGTGAGTTCTAGTCCCGCCTTGGGCATGAAAGCCAATTGGGTGACTTTGGGTCAATCACCAGGAGGCTGTGAGTTCTAGTCCTGCCTTAGGCATGAAAGCCAATTGGGTGACTTTGGGTCAATCACCAGTAGACCGTGAGTTCTAGTCCTGCCATGGGCATGAAAGCCAATTGGGTGACTTTGAGTCAATCACCAGGAGGCTGTGAGTTCTAATCCTGCCTTGGGCATGAAAGCCAATTGGGTGACTTTGAGTCAATCACCAGGAGGCTGTGAGTTCTAGTCCTGCCTTGGGCATGAAAGCCAATTGGGTGACTTCTGTTCCATCGATTGATTGCTCTCACTGTCAGTAAATTTCTCCTTATTTCCAGTGATCAGTTTCCATCCATTATTCCTTGCTTGGTCAATCAATCAAGCTATCAATCAGTGGGCAGCCTGTAGCATTAATGGCCTGTTTCTTTTTCCTTGCACTGTCTTCAGGAGACATCTGGGGATCTTCTTAGCTTTAGAAAACTCTCTTGAACTTAATCCTTGGCTGGAAAGTTGGGCTTCTATTTTGGTCGTAAGTCCAGGACTAGTGTATTTCTCATTGTGTTGTTTTTCATTGTTCACTCTATTGTCCCCTCGTCCTAACTTCTGTTCTCGTCACACACTGTTCATGTCTTCCTTTGATTGTAAGCCGCCTACAGTACAGAGAATTCTCGACGTACAACAATCCATTTAGTGACTGTTCAAAGTTCCAGCGGTGCTGAAAAATGGACTTACGACCGTTTTTCATACTTACGACCGTTGCAGCATCCCCAGGGTCACGTGATCAAAATCCCGGCGCTTGGCAACTGGTTCATATTTATGACGGTCGCAATGTCCTGAGGTCAAGTGATCTCCTTTTGCACCCGTCGGACAAGCAAAGTCAATGGGGAAGCCAGATTCACTTAACAACCGTGTGACTCACTTAACAACTGAAGTGATTCACTCAACAACCATAGCGAGAAAGTTTGTAAAACGGGACGAAACTCCCTGAACAAACGTCTTCCGCTTAACAACAGAAATTGTAGGCTCAATTGTGTGGTTGTACGTCGAGGACTAACTGCATAACAGGGGGGAAATGAAAAGATAGCGCAGCTCTCAAAGTGACCTCAGGTCACCTAATCTTCTGAGGGCAGACTCCGCCAGAGCCTGCATCAGAGTCGGGTTGGACTAGATGATCTCCAAGATCCCTTGGAGTCACACCACGCACTGAACAAATGTCTTGCTTTAGCAACAACATAAACGTTGGGCTCAATTTCGGTTGTAACTGGAGGACTGCCTATAGTCCACCCTGGCCAGATAGGCGACAAATAAAATTAATAAATAAATAAATAGTAAATAAATTGGGAAGACTGTGGCTGGGAATAGCAGGACCAAACGGCAGTGGAGGGAAGGAAGCGGATGTGAGAAGTTTTTTTCCCCGTGGCTTTTGAGCAGCTGGGAAAGCAGAGGGTGGGGGAATTCAGGGCAGCCCACGTGCCACTTCTTCCTGGGTTTTAAGAATATTGTAATCCTGCCTTTGCAAGGAATGTGTGTGTGTCTCTCTCTCTCTCTCTGTTTGTGTATTTGTGTGTGTGTGTATGCTTGTCTGTGAGAGGTCTCTTCCCCCCTCCCCCCCACCCTTCCTGGCCATGTTCCCACAAGCTGAACCAATGCTTAGAGTGGCATTTCAACAACACGATCTATTTAGCTATTTTTAAATCATATTATTTTGTGTGTGTGTGTGCGTGTGTTTTGATCGCAGGGCTTGATGTGCAAGCCCAACCCCATTGGTTAGATTCTGGCTTAACGCAAACCCTGAAAATTTACTTTTACTCAGTAACAAGGAAGACATTGCTATGAATCATCAGCCTGCGAGTGACTTAAAGCTGAGACAGGGATTATGTATTTAAACTATTTATCTGGGTATGTGTATTTTTTTTTTTTTGCTTTGCCATCAGAATTTTGCGCAAATCCAGGGCATTGTGTTGAGCAAGTAAACAAACTATGGTAAACCAAGTAACAAACTATGGCTTAATGCAGTACATGAATGCAGAGATACGTCCTAAATCTACTGTCCTTAGCCATCACGGAAATGACAGATGAACAGAGTTAAAAGGGACCCTGTAGGTCATCTATTCTAACCCCCCACCCTTCAAGCAGACCTTACACCATTTCTGACAGATGGCCATCCAGTCCCTTCTTGAAAGCCGCCAGCGATGAAGCTCCCGCAACTTCCATTGGTCGAATTCTTTCACTTTTCTAGCGTACCGTTTTGATAACTGCATCCCGTGCTTTATAAAGCATGGTGCGTGGCTTGGCAGTTTGCAGAAACACGGTTAAATGTGGCTTTGCGGACGAACAAGGGTTGAGGCAGGGTTCCTCCACCTCAGCTGTTTGAAGATGGGTGGACTTCAACTCCCAGGATTCCTCAACCCCCATGAGGGAATTCTGGGAGTCGAAGTCCACTTAAAAGGACTTAAAAGTTGGCAAGGATAGACAACCCCTGCTGCAGGGGGGTGAAATCCAGCAGATTTTGGAGATTTCTGGAGAACCGGTAGTGGAAATTTTGAGCCGTACGGAAAACCGGCAAATAGCACCTCTGGCTGGCCCCAGAGTGGGGTGGGGATGGAGATTTTTTTTTTTTAAATTTGATTTATATGCCGTCCTTCTCCGGAGACTCAGGGCGGCTTACAATGCGTTAAGCAATAGCGTTCATACTTTTGTATATTTATACAAAGTCAGCTTATTGCCCCCACAAACTGGGTCCTCAATTTACCCACCTTAGAAAGGATGGAAGGCTGAGTCAACCTTGAGCCTGGTGGGATTTGAACTTACAGTAATAGCAGGCAGCTGAATGTTCTTTCTTTCTTTCTTTCTTTCTTTCTTTCTTTCTTTCTTTCTTTCTTTCTTTCTTTCTTTCTTTCTTTCTTTCTTTCTTTCTTTCTTTTGCCTTCCTTCCTTCCTTCCTTAAAGTGGGGTGGGAATGGAGATTTTGCAATATTCTTCCCCCAGGAGTGGGGAGGGAATGGAGATTTTGCAGTATCCTTCCCCCAGGGGTGGGGAGGGAATGGGGATTTTGCAGTATCCTTCCCCTGCCACGCCCACCAAGCCACACCCACAGAACCGGTAGTAAAAAAGTTTGAATTTCACCACTCTCCTGATGTATGTCCCACCTGCTGGATTTTTCACGGGAGAGCCCCGGAAACCGGAAGAGCAGTTCTCCGGTGAAGACCAGCTGGCTGGTGCAAATGCACACACTGGAAACAAGAAGCTCAGCTTTCCGGCATGTGCATATGTGCCAGGGAGCTGCTCTTCTGATTTCCGGAGCTCCCCCGCGTGCAAAGACCAGCTGGTTATCTAATCTCTTCTTAAAAACTTCCAGTGTTGGAGCATTTACAACCTCTGGAGGCAAGTTGTTCCACTGATTAATTTTTTCTTTTAATTTGATTTATATGCCGCCCTTCTCTGGAGACTCAGGGCGGCTTACAATGCGTTAAGCAATAGCCTTCATACTTTTGTATATTTTATACAAAGTCAGCTTATTGCCCCCCACAAACAATTTATCTACCTTAAAAAGGATGGAAGGCTTGAGCCTGGTGAGATTTGAACTTACAGTAATTGCAGACGGCTGGTGTTAATCACAATGCTTTTAGTCTGCTGAGCTATCCAGGCTCTAATTGTTCTCACAATCAGGAAATTTCTTAGTTCTAAGTTGCTTCTCTTCTTGATTAGTTTCCACCCATTGCTTCTTGTCAGGGCTGGGCCACCAATAGATGGCAGCAGTGAGATCCAGGAAATCCTTTGGATTCCTCTAGCATCTTCACTAACTACTGTATGAAAAAAGTAAGGGTAATCCTCAGCGTACGACGGCTCATTTAGTGACCGTTCAAAGGGACGACAGCACTGAAAAAAGTGACTTATGACGATTATGCCGACTCTGTAAACCGCTTAGAGAGGGCTGTAAAAGCACTGTGAAGCGGTATATAAGTCTAAGTGCTATTGCTGTTGGTATTTTTCACACTTACGACCATTTCAGCATCCCCATGGTCATGTGATCGAAATTCAGACACTTGGGAACTGACTCATACTTAGGACGGTCGCAGTGTCCCGGGGTGACGTAATCCCCTTCTGCGACCTTCTGACAAGCAAAGTCAATGGGGAAGCCGGATTCACTACTAACGACCAGGTTACTAACTTAACATCTGCAGTGATTCACTTAACAACTGTGGCAAGCAAAGTCGTAAAATAGGTCAAAACTCACTTAACAAATGTCTCACTTAGCAACCGAAACATTGGGCTCAACTGTGGTCATAAATCAAGGACTACCTATAATATAGGGCCTGAAATCTAAAATTTGTTACTACCGGTTCTGTGGGCGTGGCTTGGTGGGAGGTAATGTGATTGGGTAAGCATGTCCAATTATTATTTTGTTTTACTTTTAAAACCATTTTTTCTACAACCTCTTCGGTGAAGAGTTTGCAAAAAAATGCTTTCAAAAGGCTCTGACGATCCCAGCTGGGTTGCCTGATCAGCAGAGGCTTTTTTTCTTTTAAATGCCTCTGACGATCAGGCAACTCAGCTTGGATCGTCAGAGGCTTTTAAAAGGAAAAAAAAGCCTCTGCCGATCAGGCAACTCAGCTTGGATCATCAGAGGCTTTTTTTAAAAAAAAGCCTCTGCCGATCAGGCAACTCAGCTCGGATCGTCAGAGGCATTTAAAAAAAAAAAGCCTCTACCGATCAGGCAACTCAGCTTGGATCATCAGAGGCTTTTTTTCTTTAAATGCCTCTACCGATCAGGCAACTCAGCTTGGATCATCAGAGGCTTTTAAAAAAAAAGCCTCTGCTGATCAGGCAACTCAGCTTGGATCGTCAGAGGCTTTTAAAAGAAAAAAAGCCTCTACCGATCAGGCAACTCAGCTTGGATCATCAGAGGCTTTTAAAAGAAGAAAAGGGTTTTTTTTCTTTTAAAAGCCTTTGATGATCCCAGCTGAGCCTCGTGATCATCAGAGGCTTTTTTTTTTTTTACTTTTAAAATAATTTTTTCGGCCCAAGAGGTTGTAGAAAAAATGCTTTTAAAGGTGGAAAAAAAAAAGCCTCTGATGATTGTGCGGCTCAGCTGGGCGTGGGGGTGGGGGTGGGGGCAGGGATTTTTGCTACTGGTTCTCCGAACCACTCGCCTCCATCGCTACTGGATCGGGTGATCCGGTCTGAACCGGGAGCATTTCACCCCTGCACGTGAGGTAAGCCAACTCAAAGCAGCAAGTTAAAGGCAGTCGGAGGCTAAGAATTTAGATGCATGCATCAATTTCTTTTTATTTATAGAAGTGCCAAGGTCTCTTTAAAAGCCAAGTCTAAGATTGGAAAATGAGCTGTGTCTTCCCTTGATCGCTCCTTAACACTTTATTCATTAGATTTGAAGTCCTTCTTAATTGGCTGATAATACAGGTGAATTGTTTTAATTGAAAAGCACTGAGACAAAACTAATTCCCTCTATTAAAAGACTGGCTTGGATCTCAGTCCGTTTTTTATGAAGTCTGTTTCCCCCCCCCACCCCCTTCCTTTCTTCATCTTCACAGAAAACTCTCTCTTTTGACCTCGCCTGACAACTTTCAGGAGTGTGAAAGAAATTTCATTTTAAGAAGAAAAATGCTGCGTTGATAGATTAGAATAACTTTATTGCCACTTTGAATGTACACTAATCGGCATGCGTTAAAATGAAATTTCGTGGCATACAGCTCTCATCAAAGGGTTCCACCTCTAATATCCACTGCATAAAAATGACAAAATAAAATAAATAAATACAAAATTATGCATATATCCACATATATTATATGACACAGAGAAACAATACAATCTAATACGGATGTATACATGTACATGGTGAGAAAAACAAATCTTGCGACTTTACCAGAGGGATGGCCTAAGGAACAAAAGCTGTTACCGAATCTGGTAGTCCTGCTAGATAATACTTTGAAATCTCCTCCCAGAGGGGAGCAACAGAAACAGACCGTGAAATGGGTGTGTGGGGTCTCTAACACTGCTTTGAGCTCTAAGTACATAGAGTTTATAAGCAGCATCCTGAATAACAGGAAGCAAGCTTCCTATAATCTTCTCCACTGTCCTCACCACTCTCTATAGGGACTTTCTATCTGAGGCGCTGCTGCTATCAAACCAAACAGGGATGCAGTTTGTTAAAACGCTCTCAATCGTGCCTCTCTAAAAAGTAGCCAGGACAGAAGGAGAAAGATGGTTTTCATTAACAGTAAGTAATGTCCTTGGAACAGCTCGAGATAACTTTGCCATATTCTGCGCAAACGGACAAGCATCCGAACATAAGTGCAGCTAGTCCTGGAATGACAACCATCATGGAGGTCGCCCATTCTGGTTGCAAAATGGATCGTCATGTAACCAACCCGGTTTTACAACCGTTTTGATGGCAGTTGTTAAAAGCAAATTGTTGTGGCCCCATCCTCTGAGCCTATCCCATTGGAGGAAGGAAGCTCTGAGCATGAGGAAGAGGAGCCAGCCAGATCTCCCAGCCCCCCCCCTGGCACCGTCTCAGGTGCCAGCTGAAAGAGAGCAAAGTAGTGGGGAAACAGGCGTCTCAGATGAGAGTGAGGGAGAGACGTCATTCCTGGACGCACGTCAACGAAGGCGAGATAAGCGCTTGCAGCAGCTGAGGAGGCGTGCAAGGGAATAGACCTGAGTCACTGGACTTGAGTCACAGGACCAATGAGTCACTGGATCACACCCCAGAGACTATATAAGAGAGGGTGGTGGTCAGTGATCCCTGTGACGAACAAAACTCAATCTGGTAGTCATTGGAGCCTGAAGCTGCTAAAAGAACGGATTTTGGCAAAGCTACGTATGTGATTTTCTTTCTGTGAACAATTAAAGCACTTGGCAGACGGTTTGAATATCGCTGCCAAGTTGGAGATAAGGACTGTGGTGTGTGCCAAGTGCTTCTTTAACCCTCGACTGGCTGTGTTTTTGTGAGTGTGTGTAGAGGGGGACAGATCACAAATGCCACAGTCGTTACATCAACCCATGGTTTGGTACTGGCACAGTTTTGCTTAAAAAAAGGAAATAAAAATAGCAAAAAAAGTCGTAAACTGCAGTCAATGTGATCCGGAGACCCTGCAAAGCACTTGAAGTTTGGTCACAAATATGTGGGGAGGGAGGTTTCCAATGCTCAAAAGTTCGAATCTGGGTCATATGTAGCCCCCGAATAAGTTCACTGTAACTTGGAATGGTCATAAGGAAAGGACTAGGTGGCTCAATGGCTAAGGCACTGAGCTTGTCGATCAGAAAGATCGGCAGTTCGACGGTTCGAATCCCAGGTACAACTCTGTGTGAGTAGGGGGTTGGACTAGAGGACCTTTAGTAACTCTGTTACTATTAAAGACTATGTGTATTGTATTTGTATTTTTATATTTTTGTAGTCTTTTATTTATATAATTTATATAATTTTATTTATATAATTTTATCTTTTAATATTGTAAGACACCCAGAGTTACCCTGTGGTAAGATGGGCAACCACTGAATTTAATAAATAAATACAATTAGTTCTCAACTTATAACAGTTCATTTAGTGACTGCTTGAATTTACAGTGGCACTGAAAAAAGTGACATGACCGTTTTTCACACTTACGACCATTGTGGCATCCCCATGAGCACATGATCAAAATTCAGGCGCTTGGCAACGGACTCATAGTTATGACAGTTGTAGTATCCCGGGGTCATGTGATCATGTTTTGCGACCTCCTGACAAGCAAAGTCAAGGGGGAAGCCAGATTCACTTAACAACCGGGTTAGTAACTTAACAACTGCAGTGATTCACTTAACAGCTATGGCAAGAAAGGTCATAAAATGCGGTAAAATTGACTTAACAACTGTCTCGCTTAGCAAGGAAAATGTTGGGCTCAAGTGTGGTCATAAGGTGAGGACTACCTGTAAATAAATGTGGCCCGTCAGCGGCCTGTGCAGCTGGTAGCTGATTCAGACAGCGAGGAGGCTGGTGTGGTGCTGCGCCAGCAGCCTGTGCAGTTGGCACTCGAGTCAGACAGTGAGGAGGCTGGAGAAGATGTGGTGCCAGAGGCGGGGATTCAGCCAGGGCCTTCCGAACCTCCAGAAGCTCCCTTAAGTGACGAGGACGAAGAGGAGGAGCCTCTACTCGATGCACGAGTGCGCAGAGCTGCCAAAAGGCAGGAGTGGCTCCTCAGGAGTAGGTCTCTTCGAGAGTAAGGCTTGAGGCTAATTGGCCACTCCCTTAGCCTATTTAAGGAAGGACACCAACTGAAGCAATTTTCAGGGAACAACTTCGTTCATATTCCTTTGCGTCTTGATTCCAGAAACGTTTGATTCAGCTCTTGCTCCTTTCTTGTCAGTTTTCCTGCAAATTGCTTCTGGGCATTCTGTCAACCACAGTAAGATTAAGGTTATCTGAAATATTGTGCCTCAGAATTGAGTTATTATTCTTCGGATTCTTGTCAGCTGTTAATGAAGTTAAATTAGCAGCCCTTGTTCAGAAAAGACCGATTTAAACTGTACTTGTGTTCGAACAACTACTAAGAAAAATCATTAGTTGTCCTTAATTAGCAAACTAAGGTTTGTACGGACTTTGTGTGTGCTGCATTCTTTAGGGTCCATAGCTGGGGCAGAACAATAAATAAATTTGTTAGAAATATAGAGAATGCTTGTTGTTCTTCACCTTCCCACCTCACCTGGTTGTGTGTTTATGTTCCATCAAGGCGCTGGTGACTCATAGAGACCACCTAGATCAGGGTTGGGTAATTATGGTGCCTTTACAATCTGTTGATTTCAACGCCTAGAATTCCTGAATCAACCATGTCGGCTCAAGAATTCTGGGAGTTGAAGTCCACAGGTCATAAAGAGGCCATCGTTCAGGGCAGTGGTGGGTTTTGTTTTTTTAATTTGATTTATATGCGGAGACTCAGGGCGGCTTACAATGCGTTAAGCATTGTTTCTATTGGTTCACCTCAGTTCAGGTGAACCCGTAGCGGCGGCAGCAGGAAGCTCCACCCACCTGCCATCATGGACGCTCTGAGCATGTGCAGAAGGTTGCCACAGGCGAGCCAAGCAAACACATGCGTGCGCTCACAGTCCCGAACCGGTAGCGAAGGTAAGTGAAAATCACTACTGCTTCAGGGGTGTCAAACTCACCCCTGACATGTTGTCGTCACGTGACGTATCGCGACTTTTATCCCCTTTGGTAAAATAGGGTTGGGCTTGGCCAGCCCATGACGCATCCAGCCTGCGGGCCACAAGTTTGGCAGCCCTGACCTAGGCTGACCTTCTTATTGGCTTCTTTTTGGTCTTTGACAGCGTTGCTTGTTCATTTTCTGAAGTTTAGAAATGCGATGCAAGAAATTGATAGCTCGCAGATCGTGGGCGAGTAGTGGGAAATTTTTGCAGCTACACTCACTCCTGCTGGCAGGGTGCCAAGAATACTGCACTTCAGGTGTTAGAAGAGCCATTCACCCTGATTTGCAAAATTGCTCTGCCCACTTCATGGTGCATAAATTGCTTATTGTTATAAAAAAAAAAAAGAGGTCAATTTTTTCCCACTTTCTGAAAAATAATTAAATTATTGACTCACGTAGCTGCTGATGTATAGTAACTGAATCTTGCATTCGGGGTGAATATTCTTGGTGCTTGGTTCCTGAAAAAAGAAGGAAGAACAGGAGTGGAGGGAAATTGTTTCTAAAGGATATTTCATTTCTGTAATTCTCAGGAAGCCAAAATGGGATCAGATGTGCAACTTTCAATCCGCGTTGGAGACTCCTTCAAAATTTCAGGTTAACAAACATAAACGTATCAACAATAAAGAGTTTGGTGTAGTAGTTCAAAAGTTGGCCAAGAAACCAGGAGAGCGTGAGTATTGGTCCCATCTTAGATATCAAAGCTGGCTAGGTGAGTTTGGGCCAATCACCAGGAGAGTGAGAGATCTAGTTCTGCCATAGCAGCGGTGAAATCTGGCTCACCGAACTGATAGCGCCAGCAGCGGGAGGCTCCGCCCACCTGCCAGGACATCATTACGTCCCATTTTTTTACCATCTGCACATGTGCAGAAGAGGCATGTGTGTCTGTAATGTCAGTACTCGTGCTCCTGCATGCTCCCATTCCTGAACTGGTAGTGAAAATAAGTGGATTTCACCCCTGCGCCTTAGGCATGAAAGACAGCTGGATGATTTGCGACAATCACAGGAGAGTGAGAGTTCTAGTTCCTCCTTAGGACTAAAGGATAGCTGGGTGAGTTTGAGCCAGTCACAGGAGAATGAGAGTTCTAGTTCCGCCTTAGGCATGAAGGATAGCTGGGTGAGTTTGCTGTGACCCCGGCCCTGGAGGCTGATTTATCTTCGCATGCTGATTCGGAGGATGATATGGAGGAGACGGAAGCTGTCACGAGCTATGTTCCATGGTGAGTCAGCAAGATGCTGACGTGCCTATGGACCCCAGCCAAATTGAGGAGGAAACAGAGGCCGGTAACCAAGAGGGGGAGCCCCTATTGGATGCAAGAGCGAGACGTAGGAGACGTCGTAGAGAACAGCTGTTGCCATGTCTTAAGAGGTAGCGGTCAGGAGACATAGGGCCACACCCTACAAAGTATAAAAGGGGTGTGACTGGGCTGGAAAGATGTGGTGAACAATTTGTTGGAGTTTTGGATGCAGTGGAGTTACAACTGTTAACTTGGAGTTTTTTGTCAAAGAGTCTGCATTCCTGCATTAGCTTGCTGGCTGTCTGCCAAGACCTTTGGAACATTGCCCAGTAACTATTGGATTGATATACGCTTTGGAAGAGAACTCTTTATTAAAGGGCCAGCTTCAGTCTCTCTAGCCTGCGTTTGTTACTGCCGGGCTAATTGAGCCTCTGCAAGGCCACTCGTGGGAGGGGACAGAACAGAGTTTGAGCCAATCACAGGAGAGTGAGAGTTCTAGTTCCGCCTTAGGCATGAAAGATAGCTGGGTGAGTTTGAGCCAATCACAGGAGAGTGAGAGTTCTAGTTCCGGCTTAGGCATGAAAGATAGCTGGGTGAGTTTGAGCCAATCACAAGAGAGAGAGTTCTAGTTCCGCCTTAGGCATGAAAGATAGCTGGGTGAGTGTGAGCCAATCACAGGAGAATGAGAGTTCGTTCCGCTTTAGGCATGAAAGATAGCTGGGTGAGTTTGAGCCAATCACAGGAGAATGAGAGTTCTAGTTCCGCTTTAGGCATGAAAGATAGCTGGGTGAGTTTGAGCCAATCACAGGAGAGTGAGAGTTCTAGTTCCGTCTTAGGCATGAAAGATAGCTGGGTGAGTTTGAGCCAATCACAGGAGAGTGAGAGTTCTAGTTCCGTCTTAGGCATGAAAGATAGCTGGGTGAGTTTGAGCCAATCACAGGAGAGTGAGAGTTCTAGTTCCGCCTTAGGCATGAAAGATAACTGGTTGATTTGGACCAATCAGAGGAGAGTGAAAGTTGTAGTCCCGCCTTAGACATGAAAACTAGCTGGGTAACTTTGGGCCAATCACCAGGAGACGGTGAGTTCTAGTCCCCCTTTAGGCATGAAAACCGGCTGGGTGAATTTGGGCCAGTCACTTTCTCTCAGCCCGATCCACTTCACAGGGTTGTTGTTGTGGAGGAAATAGGAGGAAAAAAAGGAGTATTAGGTATGTTCACCGCTTTGGAATTACTTACAGAGTAATAAAGGCGAGATATAAGTCTAAGAAATAAAGAAATCTGGAAGATCAATTCCTTGGGAGTGAACAAGGCCAGCTTTGCCACTGTTTTTTCATCTCAGTGACAGACCGACTTGGCACTCACGATGTGGAAAAATGCTCTGAGTTTTGGCTGTCCAAGATGAGGCTGAATCCCCCTCAGAGGTGTCCGCAGTGCTCAGAAATGATGACCATGAGTCAAGAAAGCGCCAAGGGCTTTTCACGCCTGGAAGGAGCCCTTTGTGCACTTAATAAGTTCCAGGCCAAGTTTTCTGCCCCATAAATCTTAATTAGACAGCAGCCTTTTTTTCCTCCCACTTAAGAACAGTTGGTGGTTGATTCATGACCACCGCTAAGCCGCTGTCGAAGGGGGCATCCAGCGTCCCAAGGCTAAAACACCATTGATCTCAACAGCCCCGGGATGATTCATCTCCCGGAGGAAGACAGACGGCTCGTTTTCCAACAATTATCCACAGAGCCTGCGGGGTAGGTTAACCTCTGCACCTCCATCCCATAATAAGTCATCCTTCCGCTTTCGGTAGTGTGTGCTGGTGGTCAAACGGCCATAGGGCGGGAACAGAGTTATTGGAGGTCAGTAATGTGGAAAGTCCACTCAAAAGTGTGTAAGATTTTTTTTTTAAACTTGGAAACCACTTATGGACTTTGTGCTTGAGTTAGAAAAAAAATGATTTGGGGTGTTGTTATTAGATAGAATTGTTTTTTAAAAAAAATATTTTATTAATTTTTTATAAATACAGAAAGTTTTCATTTCTATTTACATCGGATTCACAGTGTTTATACATATATACATAAAAGTATTTGGTGTCACCTTTACCACTTATTATTATTTATTTAACACACCTGTTACTCCTGTTTTTTTTTTTTTTTCGTTCATCCATTCGTACCACCTTTCCCACACGGTATAGTAGTCTGAGTTTTCATCATTATTTAATTCATAGGTTAATTTGCTCATCTCTGCGCACTCTAATACCTTCCTAACTATGAGTTCTTCTGGTGGCAGGGTTTTTTCCTTCCAATATTGGGCATAAGCCAACCTAGCAGCTGTAATTATGTGCATCATTAAGTGGGTCTTTGTTTTCCCAAATCTCTTCTTCACCATTCCCAGGAGAAATAGTTCTGGTATCCCCTCTACTTCTTCTCTAATTATCTCTTGTAACCATCTCCCAATTATGGTCCAATATTTTTTCGCTTCGGGGCATGTCCACCACATATGAAAGAAGGTGCCCTGACCGTGGCCACATTTCCAACAATTTGGGGACATGTTAGGGAACATTTTCGATAGTCTAGCAGGCGCTAAATACCACCTATGGAGCATTTTATAGTGATTTTCCTTATATGATGCAGCTCTAGTCAGCTTATAATTTTTATTCCATGCCTCTTCCCATTCATCGAAGTTTAAGTTATGTCCAAGGACATAACTTGGACATTGGATATTAGAATTGTTGTTATAGAATAACTAGCATACAGCTGGTCCCCAACTTTTTGAGGCCAACATTTCTGTTGCTAAGCGAGACAGTTGTTAAATGAAGCTGTGCTGGCTGGGGAATTCTGGGAGTTGAAGTCCACAAATCTTAAAAGTGGCCAAGGTTGGAAAGGAACCCTTGGTCTTAAAAAGAGAGATGCGGTTGCTGCAACTCCATCCGATGTAGCATGGAGAGTCATTTTCATTGCAGTAAACTTTCCATCACCTCTTCTTGAAAGGCTCCAGTGATGAAGCTCCCACAACTTCTGAAGGCAACTTTACTCCACTAGCTGATTGTTCTCACTGTCAGAAAATTTCTCATTTCTAGGGTGAATCTCTCCTTGTTCAGTTTCCATCCATTATTCCTTGTCTGGCCTTTGGGTGCTTTAGAAAAGAGCTTGACCCTCTCCTCTCTGGGGCAGCCCCTCCAGTTATCCCTGGTCCTTCTCTTCACTAGACTAGCCATGCCAAGTTCTTGCAACGTTCATCGTATGTTTTAGCCTCCAGTCCCCTCATCATCCTGGTTGCTCTTCTCTGCAATTCTTTCTAGCATCTCAACATTTTTTTTTTTATAGTGCGGTGAACAAAATTGGATGCAGTACTCTATGCGTGCCCTTTACTAAGGCTTTATAGAGTGGTATTAGTTTCTCCCTTGATCTTGATTGTATCCCTGTTAATGCAATTTAGGATTGCATTGGCTTTTTGGCTGCCATCGCACACTGCTGGTTCATATTTAGCTGGTTGTCCATTAAGAAGATCCCTCACACAGTTCCTGCTATTAACCTGGTTTCACCCATTCTATATGCTTGATTTTATTGGATTTTATTGGATTTATATACCGCCCTACTCCCGAAGGACTCAGGGCGGTGTACAGCCAACAATAAAAATACATGAATACAAAATTTAAAACCAACTAAAAACAAATTAAATAAAATTTGGCCCAGACAAAATTAAAACACCCCACATAATTTAAAACAAATTAAAATTTAACGCTAAAAACAGAGAGAGGTTAGGCCAGGCCCGCCTGGCGAAATAAAAAGGTCTTAAGAGCGCGGCGGAAGATGCGCAGATCCGGGATCCTCCGTATCTCCGGGGGGGGCTCGTTCCAGAGAGTAGGTGCTCCCACAGAGAAAACAGTCGACATTGTTTTGCTGACGGCACTCGGAGGAGCCCCTCTCTATGGGAGCGAACCGGCCGGTGGGAGGTTATTGGTGGTAGTAGGCGGTCCTGCAAGTACCCAGGTCCTAAGCCATGCGTACTTATGGTTTTTCTTGCCTGAGTGTAAGTCTTTACTTTTCTCTACATTGAATTTCGTTTTGTTAGATAGGGCCCAGGGTTCAAGTCTGTCAAGATCCATCTGGATCTTCAGCCTATCTTCTAGGGTGTTAGCCATCCCTGCCAGCTTAGTATCATCTGCAAATTAAGTTCCCCTTCTATTCCCCTATCTAAGTCGTTCATGAAGATGTTGAAGAGTACTGGGCCAAAGACAGAATCTTCCAAGGCCCTCTAGGTCAGTTTTGATAGTCCTGGCCATAAATGGAACAATTCCAATCGTCGTGTCTGTGTAACAGTTAAACAAAAATGAAATTTCTCCGTTTGACCATGTTAACTAAAAAGAAATTTCCTGACTGTGAGAACAATTAATCAAAGTCCCTTCCAACTTGTTATTCTATTCTATTTCTAATGACCGCTTAATAAGTATAGCAAAATAAATCATGAAATGAGGCAATTCCTTTGATTGCCCCGCTTAGCAATGGAAATTTTAAGCTCACTGGTGGTTGTTAAGTTGAGGACTATCTGTGTAGCAGATTCTCCAGCCTGGCAAAGCTTGAAAACACCTGGTATAGAGTCTTTTTTCCCACCTCTCCAGACCAAAAAGAAGGAGGTTGAACACAAAACTGCCACCTGTTTTTTTAAAAAAATTAAGTCACTTCTTTAAAAACAGAAAACAAAGAATCGCAAAAAAGGAAGAAAAGAAAAAAAGAATTGCTGTAAGGATAGAATGACTGTATCAAGGAATGAACAAAAGAAATGGTAAAAATTAGTGCTCAGTGATGAATGACAATAAAAAAATCCCAAAATTGATGAAATCATTGTTAACAGCAAGGAAAGGATTTTAAATAGCTTTCGAATTTCTGAGCAAAGTCTCCACTCTTTTATTTAAAGACCCCATTACAAAAGTAGAAGAAAAAAGGAAATGGTGGGATCCTGGAAGCCAGTTTGTCAAATTTAGAGTCCGCTTGACTTGGTAGAATCAATGGGTGGACTTCACCTCCCTTCTCTTTCTCTTCCTTTCTTCTTTCTCCTTCTCTTCTTTTTCTTTCTCCTTCTTCTCCTTTCTTCTTTCTCCCTCACCCATTCTTTTTCTTTCTCATTTCTTCTTCTTTCTCTCCTTTCTCCCTCCCTTCTTCTTTCTGCTTCTTTCTTTCTTCTCCTTTCTTCTTTCTCCCTCACTTTTTTCTTTCTCATTTCTTCTTTTCTCTCCTTTCTCCCTTTTTCTTCTTTCTGCTTCTTTCTCTTTCTTCTCCTTTCTTCTTTCTCCCTCACTCTTTTTTCTTGTTTTTTCCTTTCTCTTTCTCCCACCCTCCCTCCCTTCTTTCCTTTCTTCTTTCTCCCTCACCCTTTCTTTTTTTCTTGTTTCTTCTTTCTCTCCTTTCTCCCTCCCTTTTTTCTCCTTTTTTCTTCTCCTTTCTGCTTCTTTCTCTTTTTTCTCCTTTCTCCTTTCTCCTTTTTCTTTCTCCTCATATCTTCTTCTTTCTCTCCTTTCTCCCTCCCTTTTCTCCTTTTTTCTTCTTTCTGCTTCTTTCTTTCTTCTTTCTTCTTTCTCCCTCACTTTTTTCTTTCTCATTTCTTCTTCTTTCTCTCCTTTCTCCCTTTTTCTTCTTTCTGCTTCTTTCTCTTTCTTCTCTTTTCTTCTTTCTCCCTCCCTTTTCTCCTTTTTTCTTCTTTCTGCTTCTTTCTCTTTCTTCTTTCTCCCTCACTCTTTTTTCTTTCTCATTTCTTCTTTCTCTCCTTTCTCCCTTTTTCTTCTTTCTGCTTCTTTCTCTTTCTTCTCCTTTCTTCTTTCTCCCTCACCCTTTCTTCTTTCTCCTTCTTCCCTTTTCTTCGTCTCCTCCTTTTTTCTTCTCTTTCTCCTCCTCGTTTCTTCTTTCTCCTTCTCATCTTTTCTCCTCCTCCCTTCTCCTCCTCCTCCTCATCCCGCAGCCTCCCTCCCAGTAGCAGCGCTGGCTGGACGGGTTGGAAAGGATGGCAAATGCAAACTGGCCACCAGTGCCTTTTCCTCTTTATCCATCTTTGGGCTCAGACCCCTACATTTACTCTAAGGGGGGAAAAAAAGTACATAGGTGGATAAGCCAAGAGAGGGGTGGGGGGAGGAGGGGGAAAAAATCCAAATGCAGAAATCTGGCAGCGATTGGCACCAAGCTTGGCTCCTTCCCTTCCTTGCAAGAAAAAAGCAAAACAAACAACTCTCCCCTCTGCCGCGCGGGGTGGGCTCTAATGGCCCCGCCCCTCCCTTTCTGGACCTTCCCCCCTTCGTCTCGTCTGCTCTTTCGGCCGCTCTAGCCTCTGCTTTCGGTCTCTCTCGGTGCTCTGGCTTCTTCGACTCCGTTCGTCGGCGGATTGCTCGTCCTTCCCCAGCTGCTCAGCATCTAGACTAGGAATGGAATGGAATGGAATAGAATAGAAATAAAGAATAAGAATAAAATAGAAATAAGGAATAAGGAATAAGGAATAAGGAATAAGAATAGAATAGAATAGAATAGAATAGAATAGAATAGAATAGAATAGAATAGAATAGAATAGAATAGAATAGAATAGAATAGAAAATATGGAATGGGATGGGATGGGATGGGATGGGATGGGATGGGATGGGATAGGATAGGATAGAAAAGAAAAGAAAATATAGAATAGAATAGAATAGAATAGAATAGAATAGAATAGAATAGAATAGAATAGAATAGAATAGAATAGAATAGAATAGAAATAAAGAATAAGAATAAAATAGAAATAAGGAATAAGGAATAAGAGTAGAATAGAATAGAATAGAAGAATAGAAGAATAGAATAGAATAGAATAGAATAGAATAGAATAGAATAGAATAGAATAGAATAGAATAGAATAGAATAGAAAAAATGGAATGAATGGAGTGGAATAGAATAGAAAATGGAATGGAATGGAATGGAATGGAATAGAATAGAAAAAATGGAATGAATGGAATGGAATAGAAAATGGAATGGAATGGAATGGAATGCAATAGAATAGAATAGAATAGAATAGAATAGAATAGAATAGAATAGAATAGAATAGAATAGAATAGTCGGAAGGGACCTTGGAGGTCTTTTAGTCTTACCTCCTGATCGAACAGGAAACCCTCCACCACTTCAGACAAATGGTTATCCAACATCTTCTTAAAAACTTCCAGTGTTGGAGCATTTACAACTTCTGGTGGCAAGTTGTTCCACAGATTAATTATTCTAACTGTCAGGAAACTTCTCCTTAGTTCTAAATTGCTTCTCTCCTTGATTAGTTTCCATCCGTTGCTTCTTGTCCTGCCTTCAGGTGCTTTGGAGAATAGCTTGACTCCCTCTTCTTTGGGGCAGCCCCTGAGATACTGCAACACTGCTATCATGTCTCCCCTAGTCCTTCTTTTCGTTAAACTAGACATACCCAGTTCCTGCAACCGTTCTTCATATGTTTTAGCCTCCAATCCCCTAATCATCCTTGTTGCTCTTCTCTGCACTCTTTCTGGAGTCTACACATCTTTTTTACATTGTGGTGACCAAAACTGAATGCAATATTCCAAGTGTGGCCTTCCCAAGGCCTTATAAAGTGGTATCAACACTTCATGTGATCTTGATTCTATCCCTCTGTTGATGCAGCCTAGAACTGTGTTGGCTTTTTTGGCAGTTGATGCACACGGCTGGCTCATATCTAAATGGTTGTCCACCAGGACTCCAAGATCCCTCTCACAGTTACTACTATTGAGCAAGGTACTACATATCCGGTACCTGTGCATTTTGCTTTTCCTGCCTAAATGTAGAACCTTCCTTTTTTCACCACTGAATTTCGTTTTGTTAAATAGCGCCCCATGTTCAAATCTGTCAAGATCCTTCTGTATCTTAAGCCTATCTTCTGGAGTGTTGGCTATTCCTGCCAGCTTGGTGTCATCTGCGAATTTGATGAGTTCCTCATCTATCCCTCATCCAATTTTGTGAGTGCCCTCACAATCTCATCTCAACACACCTCTAAAGCAAAACCCCAACCCATATTTCCCCCCCCCCTTTTCCCTGTCACTGGCGTTTAACTCACGGATGAGAATCAAGATGTCAGTGGCGCCCGAACAGAAAAGAGCAATTAATTTGTCAATTTATCAGCAGCAAAGAAGCATTTGCATTCTGTGTGGGTCTTCCAGCCCTCCTCCTTCCCCTGCAGCATAATTATCAAATTAAAATTAAAGGGCTTTTGAGGGAATCTTAAATTGCTTCTCTTCCTGGTCATTGGGGGGTTTTTTTTCAGCTTCTGTTTGGAGAAATGGGTATCAAATGAAAAAGGGATTTTACATCTTGAAACTGCACCAGATGGGCGAAAATGTAGATTTTAATGCAGCTAAGGATGACTTAAGTCAGTCTCTCTGCTGGGTGATGGCAATGCTGTGGATATGTGCCAGAAAACACAGTTTGCCAGCTAATATTTTGCAAATAATATTTGCAAAATATTGCAGATATTATTTGCAATAATATATTAATATAATATAATAATATTACCTTGCAATAATATTTATTATTTGCAAGGTAATATTACTATTAATAATTTTAAAACTGGTAGTAAAAGCATTTTACTACTGGTTCCGGAGAACCGGTGGTAAAAGAATGCCTAAAATGAAAAAAAAAAGTTCCAATGATCGCACGTCGCTCACCTGATCATCAGAACTTTCTTTTTTTACATTTTTTATTACCGGTTTGGCGAACCAGTAGCCTTTTTCTTCTACCAGTTCGGGCAAACTGGAACGAACTGGGAGCATTTCACCCCTGGGGTGTACTCGCTTTTGCTGCCAGCAGTTTTTATTTATTTATTTATTTTATTTGATTACATTTTTATACCGCCCTTCTCCCGCAGGACTTAGGGCGGTGTAGAGCGAGATAATAAAAACAGCATATACCATAAATTTTAAAAAGGTTTAAAACATATTCAATGATTTGGCCCAGTTTTAAAATCCCAAAGTTAAAATTCCCAATTAAAATTCCAATTATGTCGTCAGCCCAGCCTATTGGAATAGTAGAGTCTTAAGGGCACGGCGAAAGGTATGGAGGTCGGGGATCCTACGTATCTCCGGGGGCAATTCATTCCATAGGGCGGGAGCCCCCACAAAGAAGGCTCTCCCCCTGGAGGTCGCCAGTCAACATAATTTGACCGACAGCACCCTGAGGAGGCCCTCTCTGTGAGAGCGTACTGGCCAGTGGGAGGCCATCGGTGACAGAAGGCGATCTCGTAGATACCCAGGTCCTAAGCCATGGAGCGTTTTAAAGATGGTGACCAACACCTTGAATCGCACCCGGAAGACCACCGGGAGCCAGTGCAGCTCGCGTAGGAGAGGTGTTACATGGGAGCACCATGTCGCCCCCATAATCACCCGCGCAGCCGCATTCTGGACCTGTTGGAGCCTCTGAGTGCTCTTCAAGGGGAGCCCCATGTAGAGAGCATTACAGTAATCCAGGCGGGAAGTGACGAGGGCATTACACATTAATGGCTGCGTGTTGTGTTATTTTGAGGGGCCAGCACATTTACACTGTTATACAAGTTGTATACGCACTACTTTACATTGTAGTCAAGTCTCATTTCTTCAGTGTTGTCACATGAAAAGATATACTTAAATATTTACAAACTGTGAGGGGGCGTACTCACTTCTGTGACATGCTATAGCAAAACAGTGACAGCAGCCTAGGAAAATAAACTAGGGGTGGGGGGAAAGAACAAAAATGATTTGCTATTATCGTGATCCTTCTGTGGGTTTCCCTTTTTAGAATCATTTCTGGCTTTGGAGCTGTTTCTAAGAATAAAACAATTGTTTTGAAATAATTAGGGGCAAACAGCCTGAGCTTGGAATCTTAACACTTGGATGACAAGTAGTCCTCGATTTATAACCATTCAATTAGTGGAGCGTTCCAAGTTAAAACGGCCCTGCAAAAATGACCTATGACTGGTCCTCACACTTATGACTGTTGCAGCATCCCCAAAATTCAGGTGCTTGGCCCCTGGAATGTATTTAGGATGGTTTCAGCACCCCCTGAGTCATGTCATTGTTATTGATCTTCCAGGCTGCCTTCTGACACAGTCAATCGTGGAAGATGGATTCGCTTAATGACTGCACGATTCATTTAACAACCACGGTGATTCGCTTAACCACGGTGCAAAGTAGGTCATAAAATGGGGTGTGACTCACAACTCTCGTGACTTCCCGCCTGGACTACTGCAACGCTCTCTACATGGGGCTCCCCTTGAGGTGCACCCGGAGGCTCCAACTGGTCCAGAATGCGGCCGCGCGGGGAATTATGGGAGCGACGTGGCGCTCCCACGTGACACCTCTCCTGCGCGAGCTGCACTGGCTCCCGGTGGTCTTCCAGGTGCGATTCAAGGTGTTGGTGACCACCTTTAAAGCGCTCCATGGCTTAGGACCTGGGTACTTGCGGGACCGCCTTCTGCCGCCAATAGCCTCCCACCGGCCAGTACGCTCGCACAGAGAGGACCTCCTCTGGGTGCCGTCGGCCAGACAATGTCGGCTGGCGACCCCCAGGGGGAGAGCCTTCTCTGTGGCGGCGCCTGCCCTCTGGAATGACCTACCCCCGGAGATACGCAGGATTCCAGATCTCCGGACCTTTCGTCGGGCCCTTAAAACCCATTTATTCCATCTAGCTGGGCTAGCTTGATCCCATCCTCCGTTTTTAAATTTGAAATTGATTTGAAATTGGGTTGTTTTAATTCTTGGCCGAATAATATTTAATATTTTTAATTGTTTTTAACTTTTGTATACCATGTTT